>CM024264.1:8734175-8748756 GCA_013621005.1 Aeschynomene evenia | reverse complement strand
CTAGGTGGGTTAACCTTCCTAGGTGTTGGTTTAGTTTCCTTGGCTGGTACAAACTTTGTTTTTACGCTAGAACTAGGTTTGTTTGGATCATATCCTAGTCCACTTTTATCATTCTCATGTTTTTGACTACATAGGAGATTATCTAGATGTTTACTAGATGTGTTGAACTTGCTAATGTCACTTTTAAGAATTTCTATCTCCTTTTATATATGTAATGCATGATGTGCATGTTTCAACTACCTTGGTTTTACCTAAGGTTTTGTTTTCTAATTTAAGAGCATTAAGTTCTTTGTTTAATGATTCAATTTCTTTGGTTAATTCTACAATCTTAGCCTTTGATGCCTTTTCACTTTTAGCTAATATGATATGCTCATTAAGTAATTCTTCAAATTCTAATTGTAAATCATCATCGGTTTTTGAAATACTTACCTCATTGTCGTTATCGGTATTTGCCATGAGACATAAGTTGGCTACTTCCTCTTCTTCGTCATCAGAGGTCACGGGGCTGACATCATCTTCCCATGATATAAGAGCTCTCCTTGTCTTTTTTTGTAGCCTTTTTCTTTTTCTTGTTTTTCTTGCTTCTTGAGGTAAATTGGGCATTTGAATTTGATGTGCCCATTTTCACCACATTCATAGCATTTGAATGTTGAGTTTTCATTTTTCTTCTTTGGTTTGAAACCTTTCCGTACAAGCTTTCCAAACTTTTTAAGAATGAAAGCGACATCCGGATCATTAACATCTATGACGTATTCATCGTCATCATCATCATCTTGTACTTGTATGGATGATTTTAGAGCAAGACCTCTCTTTTTGACTTCTTTGTCAACTTTGAATTTCTTGATCTCCATTTCATGCTCTTGGAGTTTTCCGAAGAGTGTTGCTAATGTCATGGAGTCAAGATCGCTTATTTCCTTGATAGCGGTCACCTTTGGTTGCCATTCTTCGGTTAAGCTCCTTAATACCTTTTGCACTAGATCACAATCATCAAATTTCTTTCCTAATGCACGAAGGTGATTAATGATGTGTTGGAAGCGCATTTGTACTTCCGCAATATTTTCACCTTGTTGCATTCGGAATAATTCATAATCTTGCAATAAAGTATTTATTCTAGATTTCTTAACTTGAGTGGTTCCTTCATGTGTGACTTCAAGAATATCCCACATTTCCTTGGCCGTATCACAATTTGATACTCTAAGAAACTCATCGTAGTCTAGAGCACTACAAATGATGTTCTTAGCTTTCAAATTGCTTTGGTCAAGTTTCTTTTCTATATCGGTCCAAGTCTCCTCATCCTTTTCGACGGTTTTTCCATCTACTACGGCTATCGGAGGACTGTATCCTTTGACAATGCTTTTCCAAGCACTTTTGTCATAGCTTTCAATAAAGATCTTCATTCTAGCCTTCCAATATGTGTAGTGTTCTCCACTAAACATTGGTGGTTTGTTGAATGGATATCCTTCTTTCAAAATAGGTTTGTTTTGAGATGAAGATGCCATTTCGAAAATATCCTCTTGAAACGGTTAAGTTCTTTAAACAAGAGTTTAGCTCTTCATACCAATTTTAGAACAAATGGCCTCAAATATACTCAAGAGGGGGGGTGAATTGAGTATTAAAAACTTTTCGCAAACTTAGTTGAAATGGAATTGAAAGCCTTGATTTGATTATGTTTGAATTAAGCAATGCTCTAGAATAATTACTTTTGCAAAAATAGCAAATAAAGGTAAATTAAAGAGATAAGGGTAGAGAGCAAACTTGAATTTATACTGGTTCGACTGTAGCTCCAGAACCCTTCTGAGAGAATTAGGCATATTTCTCTTAGAGTTATGAAAGTTTTAATGATAACAAGGTAAGCCATAAGTATAAAAATTTTACTTAAGGTTTTGCTAATATGTGCGCTAAGTGTCTCAGAAAGCTTTAAATTATTGCAATACCATGAGTAAAGACCAAGACAAAACATTAAGTAGCCTCGAGATCAATTGATAAAATCATAGCGCCAAAGATATCAGAAAGGATGTCTCAGAAGCGCAGAAGGTGAAAACATGTTTTGAGGAAAGAACACTGTCGCCTCAGAAGGGTCTCAGAAGACCTTGCGACTAGTAGTTCTCAGAAGGGTCTTTCCTCAGAAGGTTCGCCTCAGAAGTCCGTACAACTCTCAGAAAGTTGGACTCAGAAGCAACCAAGTGTCTGGACTCAAGGGATCGCAAGCAGTCTCAGAAAGCTCGCCACAACAAGCTAGGGAAGTGGGAACACGCGCACTGAGCAGCTCTGAAAAGTTCCTCATTTCGCGCTGACTGTAGCAGGGAGCCGTTCCGACAAGGACACAGCCACATCAGCAAAGAGAAACTTCAAATTTGTGGCTCATTAACGCCTATAAATATGAGATCAAATTATAGAGTAAATTGACGAAACATTAGCGCGAAAAATTCTTAAACAAACTGAGCAAAAACTCTGTCAATTTGAAATCATATTTCAAACTTGAAGTTTTCTCAGAAAGACAATTTTTTCAAAAGTTGTTTTTCGAACTTTGCTAAAATCTTCTAGTTCATTATTGGTGTAAATCCTTACCTAGTGTAAGTTATTTCTAGAAGTCTACTAAGTGTAAAACTAGATTTGTAACTTAGTCTTGGTAGTTGTTTTTGAGCAAAACCAACTTTCGAAAAACGCTAAGTCCTTCTTTGTATGAAGGCAGTTTTAAGTCCTGGTGTTTGAGGCAAAGTTCATAGTCCTTAAGTGATTAAGGCAAGGAAGTCCTCGGTTGAGGCAAGGTCCTTAAGTGATTAAGGAAAGGAAGTCCTCGGTTGTGAGGCAAGGAAGTCCTTAAGTGATTAAGGCAAGGAAGTCCTCTAGTGTTGGAGGCAAGGAAATCCACTTCGGGTTGTGAAGTGGTGGAAGTCCTTTACTTGGTAAAGGCATTGTTGTCTGGGAAGGCACTTTAAGAAGAATATCCAAGAACTCTCAACTGAAGGTTGAGGACTGGAGTAGGTTGGTTATAACCGAACCAGTATAAAATTCTTTGTGTTAAGTGTTTCTCCCTTACTCTTTACTTGCATAAATCTTTGAGAAAAACTCTACCACAATTTTAATTAAGAGGTCTCGTGAAAACTTTATTGATTAAAATCAGAAAGCGGTTAAGAAACTCTAACTTAAAGTCATTTTCTTAAAACTGTTAAGAAAGGAACTTTCTCAGAAAGACTAATTTCTCAGAAACTTAATCTTCTCAGAAAGCAATTTCCGCTGCAAACTCTTAAATCTACCTTCTGAGTAAAACAACTTTCTAAATAAAAGTTTTAAGAAGTAATTTTTAAAACTTGCACGATTCAACCCCCCTTCTCGTGCACACATTCACTTTCATCGGCCACTCTTGTGCACCTACATCCAGTTTTCTTGAACTCCTGTTCAAGACGTATCCACTATCTAACAAGCTTAACCGGGTACTTGTCAAACCGTTACAACTTCTGAGCACTTCCGACACTTCCTAGTACCTCTCCTTAGGTGTGAAAGTCTCAAATCTCTCTCTTGGAGGATACCTCACCCCCAATTACAGAAATACAATAATGATAGAAATTTGTGTATGCCTCTCACAAAGAGTAAATGATACAAATGAAGCACTTATAGAGTAAAAACTCAAATATCTCTCATAAAGGCTCAAAAATAACTCAAAAATATGAAATTGATGAAACTTATTTGTAAGAATGATTTACAATGCTTTGGTGTGTTGAGTTATGAGTTTTGAGCCTCTATTTATAGGAAAAATTGACCAATTAGCCGTTGGAGATGATTTAATATGAAAATAATAAAATGACAGCAAAAAGAAGCTAGTCTGCACTTTTCTGCACATGGGGATCGATCCTCATAGTGGGGGGATTGATCCTCCTAAAAACAAGAATAACGGCTATATTTTTACCGTTGAAGGCTGGGGATCGATCCTCATACCCTGGGGATCGATCCCCTGCACTAAATTTTTGCATAATTCAAAATTTTCACTTGGGGATCGATCCCCTGCACCAATTTTGTGCAGAAAATGTTATTTTCTCATGGGGATCGATCCCTGCATAGTGAGGATCGATCCCCTGGGCACAGTTTGCATAAATAATGTGTTTTAAGTGCCATTTCTCAATATGTTTTCAATCAAATGATTTTTCAAAGATCATTTATCATTCTAAATCATTTCAAAACATTTTTCAAAAAGATCTCCAACTTATTTTTGATCAATATATATTTTCAAAATAATTGAGAGATAAAAATGAATTTTACCCTTTGACAATTTAATTTCTAAGTCCTATTATTTGGACTTGAGTCTTTTGCACATCCTTGATTGTTGTCAAGTACTCCACTCCGAGCAATATCGTTTGTCATTACTCAAACCTGAAATACTTACAACACATGCATATACAAATTTATATTATCATATATATTTACACCCTTTTTTTTTTCTTTTTCCCTTCCCTTCCTCATTTCTTTCCTGTGCACCCCCTCCCCCAACTCTTTCTTTCTTTCTTNAACTTAAGTCTTAAGATAATAATTTTGCTTAAGTTCAGAAGTGTTTCTGAGTAAGTTCACAACTTATTCAGAATGCACTTTTGCTTTCTTAGAACTTAACATTGCTTTCTGAGAGAAGGCTCTGTTATTTTCTTAGAAGGCTTTGATAATCAATAGTTAAAGTATGCAATGTATGATCACTGTTTGAGATTATCAATTACATAGCGTGTATTTCTTGATGAATATTTGTATGAAATTCAGAAATACCAGGCTAAGTAAATCAAGAGATGCCAAATAATAAAAAAAGCATAAAATTAAGTAAAATGTGAGATGCCAAAATAATGATTTTTCATTGATGGTTTTGTAGAGATACAAAGTATTTTGCTCCCCTAAGTCCTAGCCTAGAGTTTACATATAGCCATTGTACAAAAATTTTATCATTTATCTACTCCCCTTTGTTACATCAAAAAAGGTGGCTATTATATAAACGCCATCATTGACTTAAAAACTACTGCTTTCTGGCAATGTAGCGTAGCAGCTGGCATATCTCCATGAGAATCTCTAGTCGCATGCGGAGCACATTCTGCAGGTAGTTCAGAGGAAGTGGAAGGCTGTTGAGAAGATGAGGTTGAGATGGAGGAGGACGAGAGACTTCAGCCTCAAGTACATCATCGATGATATCCCTCTTTTGATATTCAGGAAGTTCTTCTTCTTGGACAGCTTTGTCTTCAATAGCAGCGAGTTCAATAGAAGGCTGCCTCTGAGTGTCCTCAGAAATTAGAGCAAGGTCTAGATCAGAAGGTTGCCGAGCTGATGGTTGCTCCATTGCACCAGAAGTCTGAGCATCTTCGGAGAGGTTGAAAGTTGAGATCTGGCTATGTATGGCTTTAATGCACTTCAACTTCTCAGTTCGACCAAAGAAAGGCCTAAATTGCACAAAGGGTGGTGTGACTACCATTCTTCCCAGCTGAAAGCCGGGACTAATCATCGAGTCCGTAATCGAGAAGGTAGGACCTTGTTGATCGAAGGATGGAGGAGGAACTTCTGTTAGATCGAGAGGAGGAACCTCTGGTTCCTTCTGAGAGTCCTCTCAGATAGAGTTCCTTCTAAGGAACTATGGGCAAAAAATGCCTCAACTGATGCAACTCCGCAGCCACGGTAGCGTCAGCGCCCACCTCTGAGCTGAGCCCAGTGCTGGTGGTCCCTGGTACTACTTCATGTGTTGAGACATGAGTTTCCTCATGTTCCGGAGGGATCTCAGAAGAGAGGGGACCAACCTTAGAAGTTGGTTCAAGTAAGGCTTCCTCATGCTGTGGTTGTTGTTGTGGTTGCATCTGAGCAGCTTCTGGAGTCTCAGAAGGTTGATCCAGTTCCTTCTGGACATCAAGCATCGTCTAAGCCAATGACTCAGCATTCACAGTAACCACCTCAGTTGTGGTTGCCTCAGAAAGTTCCACCATAGAAACCTCAGATGGCTTCTTTGGGAGCTCTTTCTTGGAGCTTCTAGCATCTGGAGTGCGATGCTCAATGCGGAAGCTTGCCGCATCTTCTTCCTCAGAAGAGGAATCAGCAACATTTCTTCCATGCCCCTGAACGTTTTCTCTGGTAGGAGAGACATTCCCAGAGGGGGAGGAGTGATGAGAAGCTTCAGCTTCTTCTTCAAACAGCAGCAGCAGCAGTAGTGGTGGTAGTGGCAGCAGCAGTAGCAACTGCTACAATTTCTTGACCCGTAGGCTTCGGCGGGCTTTGTTTCTTAGTGGTTTTTATCCCCACTCCTTTGTGAGACTTTCCCTGATAATTCAAGGAATGCAGGAGCTTACTTTTAAATTTGATGGGTTTAAAACCAGAGACAGAATCAGAAACAGGAATTGAAGTAGAAGAAGATTTAAGAAAGGAAGGTGGAGTTGTAGAGTAAGCTTTTACCAAACGACCACGTTTCTTTTTCCCTTCTGGTGGCACGTCTGGGACTTGGAGAGTTGGAGGTGTTTTCCTCTTTCTGGTCAGGAGTTGCTCAGAAGTTGTTTCTTCTGAGTCTTCAGCGACCTCAACAACCTCAGGTTCCTTCTGAGGAGTCTTCTGAGCTTCCTCATAAGCCATACTCCTTGTCACCCTTCTTCTTCTTCTTCTCTGAAGGATCGGAAACCTTTTTTTCCTTTTTTCAGCCTTAGAGGGCTGTTTGGGACCAGCAGCTCCCTTAGAAGGCTTCGCTTCCTCCTTCTTCTTCTTGATGTTGTTGAAGGTGACCATTGTGAATTTGCTGTGGTTGAAGACATACTCGTAGTCTTCAAGTGGGAAGGAGAGATGGTTGAGGATTTTGGTCAGAAGGCTTCCGTAAGGTAGACTTGTGAGAGCCCTCTTAGGATGAGCTTGGTGCATCATGTAGTTGAGCACCATCCTTCCAAAATCTACTCTTTCCTTCTTCAGCAGGTGGTACAGTAGGCATGCATCCATGGTGGTGACGTTCCCCATGTCTCCAATCCGAGGGAGAAGGGTATGCTGGACACTGAGAAGATGATTCTGGCCTCTTGCGTAAGATGAGGCACCTTTACGCCCTTGAGTGGTAGACTGTTGCTACCAGTCAGAAGTGTCACCACTTCTTCTTCTGAGTCATCTACCTCCTTGACCCATTCTGGGTTGTCAGCGATGACAGCACCACCATTCAAGGTCTTGAAAATTTTGTTGATGTCAGAGGAGGAGAAGCGGATTTGTTGATCAGCAATCGTGCTCTTGACCCCTTTGTTGGTGAACCTTTCGATTTGCGAGTAGAAGGCCCTCACCACATTTGGGTAGCATACGTCCTCGGAGCTCATCATGGCTGGCCATCCAGGTTGCTTAAGGAATGTGAGCTGAAGTTCGTCCACCTGGTTGTAGACATTGAGAGGCAATACCCTTCCCATGGCTAGATTCCGTGGGAGATAGGTCTTGTGAAATAGGGATTGCATCTTCTCATCCTCGTAGAGGATGTCTTCTGATACCTCATTAGGTTGTTTCTCATTAATCCCTTAATTTCTCCAGAGGAGGCCATTTGGAAGAAAAAGTTTAAGTTTGGAATGAGATGAAGGGAGATAGAGAAGAATGAGAGCAGAGATAGCAGAGAGAGAGAGAGGAGGGAGATGAAACAGATGAAGATTGGAAAGCGAGGAGAGGATTTAGCAGAGTTTTGGTAAGTTTTAAGCGCAAAGTGCTCAAATGGAACAATGCCATGAGTATTTATAGAACTGGCTTGTAACTAGCCGTTTCTGACGCTTATCCAAAAGTTACCGTTGGTAACTTGTTTCTAGGAAGGTACCCTTCTGAGAGAAGTGGTCCTTCTGAGAAATGCTCCTTCTGAGAAATGTTTCAGAAGATCTCCTTTCTGAGGGATGAGTCTTCTGAGAACAAATTTTCTCAGATAGAGTTTTCTGTGTTTTTTTACTTCTAGCTCAGAAGCTTAGTTCTATTGTTTGTCTCAAAGTCTAAACTAGGACTAAGGGGGGTTTCTAAGAAAAAGTTTTTAATTTCAAAGTACTTAGAAACGTCTTAGATTAAGAAGTCCTTTCAGAACATTGAAACGATCCTCGGGTAAAGGCTTTGTAAATATATCTGAGATTTGATCCTCAGTATTCACAAATTTGAGTTCAATGTCGCCTTTTTGCACATGATCCCGAATAAAATGATGTTTTATATCAATGTGCTTGGATCGAGAATGCTGAATAGGATTCTTAGCTAAGTTGATAGCACTTGTATTATCACAAAGGATAGGAATTTTGGTGTACCTTAATTGATAATCAAGTAGCTGATTCTTAATCCAGAGCATCTGAGAACAGCAGTTTGCAGCAGACACATATTCAGCTTCAGCAGTTGATAAGGCGATCGTATTTTGCTTCTTGCAAGACCAAGTGATCAAGCACTTTCCAAAGAAGCAGCAGCAGCCACTTGTGCTTTTGCGATCGATCCTATCTCCAGCGTAGTCAGCATCACAATATCCTACAACATCAGAAGAACAACCTTTCTCGTACCAAAGACCAAGATTAGTAGTTCCACTTAAATATCGTAAAATTCGTTTAACCGCAGTTAAGTGTGATTGCTTAGGCTTAGACTGGAATCTAGCACAGATCCCAACACTAAGTTGAATATCTGGTCTGGAGGCAGTTAAGTAGAGAAGTGAGCCTATCATCCCTCGATAGTTGCTTTCTGAGACTTTCTCACCATCTTCATCCAAGTCAATTACTTGAGAGGGATGCATGGGAGTGCTCATGGGTTTGGCCTTATCCATCAGAAACTTCCTCAGAAGTTCTTTGGTATACTTCTCTTGGTGGATAACTGTCCCTTCTGACTCTTGCTTGATTTGCAATCCTAGGAAGAATTTTAATTCTCCCATCATGCTCATCTCGAATTCACCTTGCATAAGCTTGGAGAATTCTTTGCAAAGGCATTCATTGGTTGCGCCAAATATTATGTCATCAACATAAATCTGGACAATCAAGAAGCCAGAGTCTTCTGAGAGTGTAAAGAGAGTTGTGTCCACTTTCCCTCTTGAGAATCCTTTTTAAGCAGGAAAGAGCTCAATCTATCGTACCAAGCTCTTGAGCTTGTTTCAGACCATAGAGAGCCTTTGTAAGCTTAAATACGTGATCGGAAAGCATCATTCACAAAACCAGGAGGTTGTTTTACATAAACTTCCTCAGAAAGGTATCCATTCAAGAAGGCAGACTTAACGTCCATCTATAGAGTTTGAAAACCTTTGTGTGCAGCAAAAAGCTGCAACATTCTGATAGCTTCCAATCTTGCGACTGGAGCAAAAATTCATCGTAGTCTATCCCTTCTTGTTGGTTGTACCCTTGAGCAACCAATCTGGCCTTGTTTCTCACGACTTGACCGTTTTCATCAAGTTTGTTTCGAAACACCCATTTAGTCCCAATGACACTCTTGCCTTTGGGCTTCTGAGTTAGTTTCCAAACTTGATTTCTCTCGAATTGGTCAAGTTCATCCTGCATGGCATTTACCCAGCTAGGATTATCTAACGCCTCTTCTATGGAGTCTGGTTCAAGTTCAGAAACCATAGCAAGATTTGTGTAGTTCCTTCTGGTTCTTACGCCACGTTCTGGATCACCCAAGACTTCATTCTGAGAGACGTTCTTCAAGTCTCTTGAACCTCTAATCCCTTTAGGAGTAGGGTTCTGAGAAGGAGACACAGAAGGTTCTCTTTCTGAGTCATCAGAAGCTTGACCTTCTGAGAATCTAAGTTCCATTGCATTTGGAGAAGTAGATTCTCTAGGTTCTGGAGCTTCGATGATGCTACTAGATTTTTCTTTAGATGGAGATGGTTGTTCCATGGGTTGGAAATCAGTCTCATCATCTATAAGAATTTTCTTTTTGGCTTTCTCAGAGGAGATGTTGAGTTTCTCAAACTCATCTTCTAAGTCTGCATCTTTCTGAGACATGTCCTTACTAAGTTCTTTGAACTTAATATGGATTGTCTCTTCAACACATTTACTCCTTTTGTTATATACTCTGTAAGCTTTAGAGACTGAGGAGTATCCTAGGAAGCATCCATCATCGGACTTAGGATCAAACTTAGAGAGTTTGTCCTTTGTGTTGAGAATAAAACAAGAAGAACCAAATACATGGAAATAAGAAATGTTTGGTATTTTATTCTTCCATAGCTCGTAAGGAGTCTTTTTCAGAATTGGTCTCAGAAAGACTCGATTCTGAATGTAGCATGAAGTGTTAACTGCTTCAGCCCAGAAACCTTTTGAAAGTCCGCTTTCTAAGAGCATTGTTCTTGCCATCTCTTGAAGGCTTCGATTCTTTCTCTCAGCCACTCCATTTTGTTGAGGAGTTCTGGGAGATGAGAATTCGTGAGCAATGCCCAGATTTTCACAAAACTTTTCGAAAGCATGATTCTCAAATTCACCACCATGATCTGATCTTATGGTATGAATGTGCGAATCCTTTTCTGTTGAAACTCTTTTCGCAAATGCTTTGAACTTCTCAAAAGTTTCTTCCTTAGAGGCTAGAAAGAAAACCCAAGTGAATCTGGAGTAATCATCCACTATGACAAGACCATAGCGTTTTCCAGAAAGGGAAGCCGTTCTGGTTGGTCCAAAGAGATCCATGTGGAGCAGTTCCAGTGGTTTCTGAGTAGAAATACCACTTTTACTGGGAAAGGAAGCCTTGGTCTGTTTCCCTCTTTCACAGAAGTCGCAGGTTGCATCCTTCTGATACTTAATGCTGGGAAGGCCCTTTACAAGTCCTTTCTGAGAGAGTTCAGAAAGAAGTCTCATATGGGCATGACCAAGTTTCTTATGCCATAGCCATTTGTCTTCTTGGACAGAGACAAGGCACTCCACGTTTTGATCCTTTAGATCATCCAGATGGATAACATAGATGTTACCAACACGTTTTCCTTCCAGAACGATCTTGTCATTTGTGAGATTAATCACATGACAATACTTGGCATAAAACTCAACCTTTAAGCCTTTGTCACAAAATTGACTAATGCTTAATAGATTGTGAGTTAAGCCATCGACCAAAAGTACATCTGAGATTTGGTGAGAGGAATCCTTACCAACATCTCCTATTGCAGTGACTCTTCCCTTAGCGCCATCACCGAATCGCACTGTTCCGCCTTTCTTGGGCTTGAGGCTTCTGAACCAGTGCTTGCTTCCAGTCATGTGCCTCGAGCAGCCACTGTCAAGGTACCACTGCTCATCGTGGTGGTGGAGCAGCGCTTGATGATGTACCTGCAGTCACAAAGTTAACAGATTTAGGTACCCATTCTTTGTTGGGTCCTTGCTTGTTAGCTTTCTTGGACTTTTGCCTTCTTTTCTTAGAAGGTTATGGTTTTGAGAGTCAGAAACCTTTTGTTTGCCCTTTCAGAAGCACTTGCTTTCTGAGAAGTTTTACCCTTCTGAGAGGGTTAGTCTTCTTAGAAGGCTTGCTTTCTGAGTTTTCTTCTTAGCCTTCTGAGGCTTAGAGAATTTTCCTTTTTCCAACATAGGGCATTTTCAAGAACCATGACCACTCTTAAAACATGCAATGCACATGCGAGGTGACTTATTAAGAATGGATCAAGATCATTGGTTCAAAGACTTCTTCATATCCAAGACCGCTTTTGTCTTTATAGGGTCTTTAACCTCCAAGCAAAAGACTTAGCATCTTTTCACCATTTACCATCTTAACTAAGTCAGAGGTTAAGAAGTTCATTTGTCTCTTTTGTCAGTTCGATCATGCCTTTCAGCCTTCTCTACTGTGATTGAAGACAAATTTTCTAATGCTTGAACAGTCATGACTTTCAAGGTATCTACCTTTGAAAGTCGTCTCTCTCAAGCTTAGGTTTCTGAACTTCTTGAGTTAGTCTACATTTTCAGCTTCTAAATTTTTAAAAGATTTTTTGAGATCGCTGAAACTGTTAGCTTAACTCGTTGAGTCTTTCAGAAGATCATAATAAAGTTCTGAGAGCTCATCGTATGAATATGAAAGAGGAGGAGAATTTGGTACCATCTTCTGACTCAGATTCTGTTTCCAGAATGTAGTCAGTTCCTGCCATGAAGCAAACATTAGCTTCTTCTTCCTCACTTGCTGCTTCAGAAGCTTCCTCTTCTGAATCACTCCAGGTTGCAGCCATTGCCTTCTTTTTCCTTCTGGGAATGAATTTCTTCTTCCCTTTGTTTTGTGGACACTCCGTCTTGAAGTGGCCTTTTTCTCCACATCCAAAGCATGTGGCATCTGAAGGCTTTGACTTTCCTTTCTTAGGAGTGAATTCCTTGCCTTTGTTTGGTCTCTTTCTCCAGGCTTTCTTCATTTTCTTTACTAGGAGAGAGATGTCGTCGTCGTCAGATTCTGAGCCTTCATCATTGTCAGACTCAGAAGCTTCTTCAGCTTTGAAAGCTTTGGAAGACTTTCTGACTTGACTGTTCAGAGCCAGTCCCTTCTGAGGTCTGGAGGAAGCGGATGGTCCTCCGAGCAACCCTTCCAGTTCGATCTCATGCGTTCTGAGCGAACCAAATAGTACATCCAAACCCAGCTGGTTTAGATCCTTGGCTTCCTGGATTGCTGTGACCTTAGGACGCCATTTTGCAGAAAGGCTTCTGAGGATTTTTCTTACCATCTCAGCGTTTGAATAAGTCTTTCCCAAGACTTTCAGCTGGTTGATGATATGGAGAAATCTTATTGACATGCTGTCAATAGTTTCCTCAGGCTGCATGCTAAAGGACTCGTATTTGTGTACGAGCATTGAGATTTTCGTTTCCTTGACTTCGTCATTACCTTCGTGCAGCATATGAAGTCTTTCCCAAATCTCTTGTGCAGTATCACATGACACAATTTTGTCATATTCTACCTTGGGTAAAGCACAGAGGAGAATATACTTGGCTTTGAAGTTGAGTTGTATCTTCTCCTTCATCTCTTGAGTCCATTCGTCCTTAGGGACTCGTCTTGTATAGGTTCTGAGTGCTGGAGGTGCCACTCCTGGCTCAGCGTCTGTTGCAACTACAGCCTCCTCTGTAATTGTCTGCAGAGGCTGATAGTCTCCATTCTCGATCCTATCCCATAAGTCCAGACTGGTGTGCTTGATGAATAGCGTCATCCTGTCACGCCAGTAGTCGAAGCTGTCTCCGAGAAACATCGGAGGTCTGTTTATTGAAGCCCCATCTGATATGAATGCAGCTGGTGAATTCATATTTCCCTTCGTGGATCTTTTTCCTTGACACTGCGAAGTGCTCAACCCCTTAAGGACCGAGCTCTGATGCCAATTGAAAGTGTATGTGTGCACGAGAAGGGGGGTTGAATCGTGCAAGTTTTAAAAATTACTTCTTAAAACTTTTACTTAGAAAGTTGTTTTTACTCAGAAGGTAGATTTAAGAGTTTGCAGCGGAAATTGCTTTCTGAGAAGATTAAGTTTCTGAGAACTTAGTCTTTCTGAGAAAGTTCCTTTCTGAGCAGTTTTAAGAAAATGACTTTAAGTTAGAGTTTCTTAAACGCTTTCTGATTTTAATCAATAAAGTTTTCACGAGACCTCTTAATTAAAATCGTGGTAGAGTTTTTCTCAAAGATTTATGCAAGTAAAGAGTAAAGAAAAGCTTAACACAAAGAATTTTATACTGGTTCGGTTATAACCAACCTACTCCAGTCCTCAACCTTCAGTTGAGAGTTCTTGGATATTCTTCTTAAAGTGCCTTCCCAGACAACAATGCCTTTACCAAGTAAAGGACTTCCACCACTTCACAACCCGAAGTGGATTTCCTTGCCTCCAACACTAGAGGACTTCCTTGCCTTAATCACTTAAGGACTTCCTTGCCTCACAACCGAGGACTTCCTTGCCTTAATCACTTAAGGACTTTGAACTTTGCCTCAAACACCAGAGGACTTAAACCTGCCTTCACACAAAGAAGGACTTAGCGTTTTTCGAAAGTTGGTTTTGATCGAAAACAACTACCAAGACTAAGTTACAAACCTAGTTTACACTTAGTAGACTTCTAGAAATAACTTACACAAGGTAAGGATTTACACCAATAATGAACTAGAAGATTTTAGCAAAGTTCGAAAAACAACTTTTGAAAAATTGTCTTTCTGAGAAAAATTCAAGTTTGAAATATGATTTCAAATTGACAGAGTTTTTGCTCAGTTTGTTTAAGAATTTTTCGCGCTAAAGTTTCGTCAATTTACTCTGTAATTTGATCTCATATTTATAGGCGTTAATGAGCCACAATTTGAAGTTTCTCTTTGCTGATGTGGCTGTGTTCTTTTCGGAACGGCTCCCTGCTACAGTCAGCGCGAAATGAGGAACTTTTCAGAACTGCACAGTGCGCGTGTTCCCACTTCCTTAGCTTGTTGTAGCGAGCTTTCTGAGACTGCTTGCGATCCCTTGAGTCCAGACACTTGGTTGCTTCTGAGTCCAACTTTCTGAGAGTTGTACGGACTTCTGAGGCGAACCTTCTGAGGGAAGACCCTTCTGAGAACTACTAGTCGCAAGGTCTTCTGAGACCCTTCTGAGGCGACAGTGTTCTTTCCTCAGAAACATGTTTTCACCTTCTGCGCTTCTGAGACATCCTTTCTGATATCTTTGGCGCTATGATTTTATCAATTGATCTCGAGGCTACTTGATGTTTTGTCTTGG
>CM024264.1:8721086-8733489 GCA_013621005.1 Aeschynomene evenia | reverse complement strand
TCAATATATCAACAAAGTAATTCTAAACTCCCACACATCCATTCTCATTTACATCCGAAACATCACAATAAACATTCAATTATCAAGTTCGGGTAGTAATGAACGAGTGGAAATGAAGGCACAAGTTAAATATATGAGGGAAATGAGTTAAAATTGAAAAAAGTGAGATTTTGCTTTGTGTAATCGATTACAGACTTGCTGTACTCGATAAACAAGAGCTAATTTCGTCCTGGAAGGTGATTTTCACAAATTTACAGCCCTGTAATCGATTACAAACTCGTGTAATCGATTACAACCTCAAAAATACCATTTTTGTTAGATTTTTCACATGGTAATTGATTACACAAAGATGGTAATCGATTACCAACAGCTCCAGGGAGATTTCCTGTAGAAAACAACACGAAAAACTCCTCCAAATCCACTCTTTCATCACAAACCATCCAAATAAAAAATAACCAACATACAACATCAATCATATATTAACCAATATCAATCCCTATCAACTATTATAGCATATAAATCACAATATCAATCAAAATCAATCATAAACCATAAATAACCTATTACTCACAAAATACTCTATGGAGTCAATGGCTCAACCAGGAGCTAGAATGAGTTGCCTGAAGCTTCTCTAGTTGAATGGGACCCTAGATAACACATCACAAAACTTAGATTCACATCAAAACCAAAAATTCCAAACTAACCCTAACCCCCAAATCAGCAAAATAGAGAGAAAGAGAGACGAATAGAGAGAAAGAAATACTCTACAATTACCCACAAGTCAAAAAATGAGCAATGACCAAATGGATCTTGAAGATTGATGAGGGTTGGATTGGTGGTCTTAAGGGAGAAGAAGAGAAGAAGAAAGAAAATAGTGAAGGAAAGGAAGAAAGAAAGAAAGAGTTGGGGAGGGGGTGCACAGGAAAGAAATGAGGAAGGGAAGGGAAAAAGAAAAAAAAAGGGTGTAAATATATATGATAATATAAATATTTGTATATGCATGTGTTGTAAGTATTTCAGGTTTTGAGTAATGACAAACGATATTGCTCGGAGTGGAGTACTTGACAACAATCAAGGATGTGCAAAAGACTCAAGTCCAAATAATATAGGACTTAGAAATTAAATTGTCAAAGGGTAAAATTCATTTTTTATCTCTCAATTATTTTGAAAATATATATTGATCAAAATAAGTTGGAGATCTTTTTGAAAAATGTTTTGAAATGATTTAGAATGATAAATGATCTTTGAAAAATCATTTGATTGAAAACATATTGAGAAATGGCACTTAAAACACATTATTTATGCAAACTGTGCCCAGGGGATCGATCCTCACTATGCAGGGATCGATCCCCATGAGAAAATAACATTTTCTGCACAAAATTGGTGCAGGGGATCGATCCCCAAGTGAAAATTTTGAATATGCAAAAATTTAGTGCAGGGATCGATCCCCAGGGTATGAGGATCGATCCCCAGCCTTCAACGGTAAAAAATATAGCCGTTATTCTTGTTTTGTTAGGAGGATCAATCCCCCACTATGAGGATCGATCCCCATGTGCAGAAAAGTGCAGACTAGCTTCTTTTTGCTGTCATTTTATATATATTTCATATTAAATCATCTCCAACGGCTAATTGGTCAATTTTTCCTATAAATAGAGGCTCAAAACTCATAACTCAACACACCAAAGCATTGTAAATCATTCTTACAAATAAGTTTTCATCAATTTCATATTTTGAGTTTATTTTTGAGCCTTTATGAGAGATATTGAGTTTTTACTCTAAGTGCTTCATTTGTATCATTTACTCTTTGTGAGAGGCATACACAAATTTCTATCATTATTGTATTTCTGTAATTGGGGGTGAGGTATCCTCCAAGAGAGATTTTGAGACTTTCACACCTAAGGAGAGGTACTAGGAAGTGTCGGAAGTGCTCAGAAGTTGTAACGGTTTGACAAGTACCCCGGTTAAGCTTGTTAGATAGTGGATACGTCTTGAACAGGAGTTCAAGAAACTGGATGTAGGTGCACAAGAGTGGCCGATGAAAGTGAATGTGTGCACGAGAAGGGGGGTTGAATCGTGCAAGTTTTAAAAATTACTTCTTAAACTTTTATTAGAAAGTTGTTTTTACTCAGAAGGTAGATTTAAGAGTTTGCAGCGGAAATTGCTTTCTGAGAAGATTAAGTTTCTGAGAAATTAGTCTTTCTGAGAAGTTCCTTTCTTAACAGTTTTAAGAAAATGACTTTAAGTTAGAGTTTCTTAACCGCTTTCTGATTTTAATCAATAAAGTTTTCACGAGACCTCTTAATTAAAATTGTGGTAGAGTTTTTCTCAAAGATTTATGCAAGTAAAGAGTAAGGGAGAAACACTTAACACAAGAATTTTATACTGGTTCGGTTATAACCAACCTACTCCAGTCCTCAACCTTCAGTTGAGAGTTCTTGGATATTCTTCTTAAAGTGCCTTCCCAGACAACAATGCCTTTACCAAGTAAAGGACTTCCACCACTTCACAACCCGAAGTGGATTTCCTTGCCTCCAACACTAGAGGACTTCCTTGCCTTAATCACTTAAGGACTTCCTTGCCTCACAACCGAGGACTTCCTTTCCTTAATCACTTAAGGACTTCCTTGCCTCACAACCGAGGACTTCCTTGCCTTAATCACTTAAGGACTATGAACTTTGCCTCAAACCAGAGGACTTAAAACTGCCTTCATACAAAGAAGGACTTAGCGTTTTTCGAAAGTTGGTTTTGCTCAAAAACAACTACCAAGACTAAGTTACAAATCTAGTTTTACACTTAGACTTCTAGAAATAACTTACACTAGGTAAGGATTTACACAATAATGAACTAGAAGATTTTAGCAAAGTTCGAAAAACAACTTTTGAAAAAATTGTCTTTCTGAGAAAACTTCAAGTTTGAAATATGATTTTCAAATTGACAGAGTTTTTGCTCAGTTTGTTTAATTTTCGCGCTAATGTTTCGTCAATTTACTCTATAATTTGATCTCATATTTATAGGCGTTAATGAGCCACAAATTTGAAGTTTTCTCTTGCTGATGTGGCTGTGTCCTTGTCGGAACGGCTCCCTGCTACAGTCAGCGCGAAATGAGGAACTTTTCAGAGCTGCTCAGTGCGCGTTTCCCACTTCCCTAGCTTGTTGTGGCGAGCTTTCTGAGACTGCTTGCGATCCCTTGAGTCCAGACACTTGGTTGCTTCTGAGTCCAACTTTCTGAGAGTTGTACGGACTTCTGAGGCGAACCTTCTGAGGAAAGACCCTTCTGAGAACTACTAGTCGCAAGGTCTTCTGAGACCCTTCTGAGGCGACAGTGTTCTTTCCTCAAAAACATGTTTTCACCTTCTGCGCTTCTGAGACATCCTTTCTGATATCTTTGGCGCTATGATTTTATCAATTGATCTCGAGCTACTTAATGTTTTGTCTTGGTCTTTACTCATGGTATTGCAATAATTTAAAGCTTTCTGAGACACTTAGCGCACATATTAGCAAAACCTTAAGTAAAATTTTTATACTTATGGCTTACCTTGTTATCATTAAAACTTCATAACTCTAAGAGAAATATGCCTAATTCTCTCAGAAGGGTTCTGGAGCTTACAGTCGAACCAGTATAATTCAAGTTTGCAATCTCTCTACCCTTATCTCTTTAATTTACCTTTATTTGCTATTTTTGCAAAAGTAATTATTCTAGAGCATTGCTTAATTCAAACATAATCAAATCAAGGCTTTCAATTCCATTTCAACTAAGTTTGCGAAAAGTTTTTAATACTCAATTCACCCCCCCTCTTGAGTATATTTGAGGCCATTTGTTCTAAATTGGTATGAAGAGCTAAACTCTTGTTTAAAAGAACTTAACCGTTTCAAGAGGATATTTCGAAATGGCATCTTCATCTCAAACAAACCTATTTTGAAAGAAGGATATCCATTCAACAAACCACCAATGTTTAGTGGACACTACACATATTGGAAGGCTAGAATGAAGATCTTTATTGAAAGCTATGACAAAAGTGCTTGGAAAGCATTGTCAAAGGATACAGTCCTCCGATAGCCGTAGTAGATGGAAAAACCGTCGAAAAGGATGAGGAGACTTGGACCGATATAGAAAAGAAACTTGACCAAAGCAATTTGAAAGCTAAGAACATCATTTGTAGTGCTCTAGACTACGATGAGTTTCTTAGAGTATCAAATTGTGATACGGCCAAGGAAATGTGGGATATTCTTGAAGTCCACACATGAAGGAACCACTCAAGTTAAGAAATCTAGAATAAAACTTTATTGCAAGATTATGAATTATTCCGAATGCAACAAGGTGAAATATTGCGGAAGTACAAATGCGCTTCCAACACATCATTAATCACCTTCGTGCATTAGGAAAGAAATTTGATGATTGTGATCTAGTGCAAAAGGTATTAAGGAGCTTAACCGAAGAATGGCAACCAAAGGTGACCGCTATCAAGGAAATAAGCGATCTTGACTCCATGACATTAGCAACACTCTTCGGAAAACTCCAAGAGCATGAAATGGAGATCAAGAAATTCAAAGTTGACAAAGAAGTCAAAAAGAGAGGTCTTGCTCTAAAATCATCCATACAAGTACAAGATGATGATGATGACGATGAATACGTCATAGATGTTAATGATCCGGATGTCGCTTTCATTCTTAAAAAGTTTGGAAAGCTTGTACGGAAAGGTTTCAAACCAAAGAAGAAAAATGAAAACTCAACATTCAAATGCTATGAATGTGGTGAAAATGGGCACATCAAATTCAAATGCCCAATTTACCTCAAGAAGCAAGAAAAACAAGAAAAAGAAAAAGGCTACAAGAAAAAGACAAGGAGAGCTCTTATATCATGGGAAGATAATGATGTCAGCCCCGTGACCTCTGATGACGAAGAAGAGGAAGTAGCCAACTTATGTCTCATGGCAAATACCGATAACGACAATGAGGTAAGTATTTCAAAAACCGATGATGATTTACAATTAGAATTTGAAGAATTACTTAATGAGCATATCATATTAGCTAAAAGTGAAAAGGCATCAAAGGCTAAGATTGTAGAATTAACCAAAGAAATTGAATCATTAAACAAAGAACTTAATGCTCTTAAATTAGAAAACAAAACCTTAGGTAAAACCAAGGTAGTTGAAACATGCACATCATGCATTACATATAAAAAGGAGATAGAAATTCTTAAAAGTGACATTAGCAAGTTCAACACATCTAGTAAACATCTAGATAATCTCCTATGTAGTCAAAAACATGAGAATGATAAAAGTGGACTAGGATATGATCCAAACAAACCTAGTTCTAGCGTAAAAACAAAGTTTGTACCAGCCAAGGAAACTAAACCAACACCTAGGAAGGTTAACCCACCTAGGAATGCCACTAAACCACATAAACATAATGAACCTAGGAACATGCACAACCATCAAGCATTCCATAACCATATGCATACACCTAGAAGAGTTTATATGTTCAACCCACATGTCACATGTCATTATTGTGGTAAAATAGGACATATTGCTCCCTTATGTTTTACAAAATTAAGACACATGTACGGCCAAAATGTTGGAAGGGTTCCTAATGGGCGTTATGCTCATACTAACACCCAAGGACCCAAATCATCTTGGGTACCTAAAAGAAACTTTTAAATCTCTTTTGTAGGTGTGCTTAAATGCAAAGAGCTCCCATTGGTATGTGGATAGCAGGTGCTCAAAGCATATGACCGGAGATGCATCAAAATTCTTTAATATTGAACCAAAAAGAGGAGGAAATGTCACTTTTGGCGACAACACCAAAGGCATCATCATTGGCATTGGAAAAGTTGGTAAAAGTGAATCATCCTCTATTGAAAATGTCTCTTTAGTAAAAGGGCTTAAATTTAATTTGTTAAGTGTCAATCAACTGTGTGATAAAGGAAATAGGGTTATATTTGATTCTAAAAGTTGCATAGTTGAACGTAAAAAGGACATTAAAATCATTTTAATTGGTGTTAGAGTAGATAACATCTATATGATTAACCTTGATGATTATCCTTCAAATGATGTGAAATGCTTAGTCGGTAAAGAGGAAGATACTTGGTTGTGGCATAGAAGAATTGCAAACATTCACATGGATCATCTTAATAAGTTGGTCTCTAAAGAATTAGTAATTGGTTTACCAAAGCTAAAGTTTGAAAAAGATATGATTTGTGACGCATGTCAAAAAGGAAAACAAGTAAAGGCATCTTTTCAAGCTAAAAACGTTGTTTCAACCGAAAGGCCTTTACAACTTTTACATATGGATTTATTTGGTCCTTCAAGGACAAAAAGCTTTGGTGGTAATTACTATGCCTTGGTGCTTGTGGATGATTATTCTAGATTCACATGGACCTTGTTTCTTACTCATAAAAGCGAGGCATTTCGTGCATTTAGAAAACTAGCCAAAGTTATCCAAAATGAAAAGAACACTAAAATTGCATCCATTAGAAGTGATCATGGTGGAGAATTTGAAAACGAAGATTTCGAACTCTTTTGTGAAGACAACGACATTAAGCATAACTTCTCGGCACCTAGAACACCACAACAAAATGGTGTAGTTGAAAGGAAAAATCGCTCTCTTGAAGAGATGGCGAGAACTATGCTTAATGAAGCCGATATTCCAAAATATTTTTGGGCCGATGCGGTTAGTACCGCTTGTTATGTCCTAAATAGAGTCATAATAAGACCTATTTTAAAGAAAACCCCTTATGAACTTTATTTTGGAAGAAAACCAAATATCTCCCACCTTCACGTCTTTGGTTGTAAATGCTTTGTTCTTAATAATGGAAAAGATAACCTAGGAAAGTTTGATGCAAAGGCTGATGAAGGCATATTTCTTGGTTATTCATTACATAGTAAAGCATATAGAATTTACAATAAAAGAACCATGACTATTGAAGAATCAATACATGTTGCATTTGATGAAGCTAATGCTCGGTCTCCGAGAAAGGTATCTTGTAGATTTATTGGAAAATACTCCCTTGGAAGAAAAGAATGAAAAGGAAAACTCAAGTGAAGTCAAACAAGAACAAGATCAAGAACAACCCCAAAATCAAGAACAAAAGCAACAAGACGACACAAAGCCAAGTCATGAATTTCCAAAGGAGTGGAGTGAAGGTGTATTTGTGCACAAGAAGGGGGGGTTGAATCGTGCAGGTTTAAAAATTGCTTCTAAAAAGTTTTCTTAGAAAGCTGTTTACTCAGAAGGATGAATTAAGAGTTTGCAGCGGAATAGCCTTTCTGAGAAAGTTAGGCTTCTGAGAGCTTTTACCTTTCTGAGAAAGTTCCTTTCTGAGATTTTTCTGAAACTATTTTAAGATTGATTTCTCTCAAACTCTTTCTGATTTTAACTTAATAGATTTTCACCGTTATGATTAAGTTAAAAACGTGTTTATAAGTTTTCTTAGAAAGTAAGAGTTGAAGGAAGAAAAGCTTAACACAAAGATTTTTATACTGGTTCGGTTTTAACCAACCTACTCCAGTCCTCAACCTTCCGTTGAGAGTTCTTTAGATATTCTTCTTGTAGTGCCTTCTCAGACAACACTGCCTTTACCACGTAAAGGACTTTCACCCCTTCACAATCCGAAGTGGTTTTTCTTGCCTCATACACTAGAGGACTTTCCTTGCCTTAACCAAATTAAGGACTTTATCTTGCCTCACAACTGAGGACTTTACTTGCCTTAAACACTTAAGGACTTTAACTTGCCTCAAACAATTGAGGACTTAAAACTGCCTTCACACGCGAAGGACTTAGCGTTTTTCGAGTAGAGTTTTTGTTTCAAAAGCAACTACTAAGATTAAGATACAGACTTTGTTTTCTCTTAGTAGACTTCTAGATTTAACTTACAAACGTAAGAATTTACACCAATACAAAGCTAGAAGATTTTTGCAAAGTTAGATAAACAGTTTCGGAAAATTGTCTTTCTGAGGAAGTTCTAAGTTTTCGCAAATAATGATTTTCAATTCAACAGAGTTTTGGCACGATTGATCAAGAGTTTTTGCGTTAGAATTTCGTCACCATGCTCTGGAATCGAACTCATATATATAGGCATCAAAGAGCCGCGAAATTAGAAGCTTTCACTTTGCTGATGTGGCTGTCTCTGGCTCAGAACGGCTCCCTGCAACAGTCAGCGTGAAATGAGGAACTTTCTGACTTGTACAGTGCGCGTGTTCCCACTTCCTTTTGCTTGCTGTTTCGAGCTTTCTGAGAGTTGATGCTTCATCCATTGAGTCTTGACACTTGGTTGCTTCTGAGTCCAACTTTCCGAGAGTTGTACGGACTTCTGAGGCGAACCTTCTGAGGGAAGACCCTTCTGAGAACCACCAGTCGCAAGGTCTTCTGAGACCTTTCTGAGGCGACATTGTTCTTCTCTCAGAACTGCACTTTCACCTTTGCGCTTTCTGACTATCCTTTATGATGTCTTTTACGCCATGATTTCTTCTTGTAATTCATAAGGTTACTCATTGCTTGTCTTGATCTTAACTCATGGAATTTCAAAAGTTTAAGCTTTCTGAGACACTTAGCACACATGTTAGCAAAAACTTTAAGTAAAATTTTTATGCTTATGGCTTACTTTGTTATCATTAAAACTTTCTATCTCTCTAAGAGAAATATATCAATTTCTCTCAGAAGGGTTCTGGAGCTTACAATCTCCCCCTTTTTGATGATAACAACTTAAGTCTTTAGATAATAATTTTGCTTAAGTTCTGAAGTGTTTCTGATTAAGTTCACAACTTACTCAGAATGCACTTTTGCTTTCTTAGAAACTAACTTAGCTTTCTGAGAGAATGCTTTGTTATTTTCTTAGAATGCTTTGATAATCGACAGATAGATATGCAATGTATGAATACTGTTTTAGATTATCAATTATAGCATGTATTTCTTTGATGAGTGAAATATGATTTTTAGAAATACCAAGCTATTTAATAACAAGAAATGCCAAAACATGAATAATATTTCATTAAAAGCTTGAATGGGGTTACAAACAAAATTTTTGGCTCCCCCTAAATCTGTTACTCTCCTAAATCCTAGGTACTCCCCCTAAATCCTAGGCCTAGTTGTTTATATAGCCAAAATATTATCTATTTTTCTTCTCCCCTTTGTTACATCAAAAAGGGTGGCTAACATAAACATCATCATGGACTTATAGCTGCTATCTTCCTAGCAATAAAGCGGAGAAGCTTGCACATTTCCATTTGAACTTCTGCTTGATCCGCACCAAGTGGGCATTCTGGAGGTATGCCATCAGAAGAGGTGGGATAAGGAGGAGGCCGAAAAACTTCAGCTTCAAGAATAGCATCCATTGACTCCAATCTTTGTTTTTCAGAAGTCCCTTCTTCTTCTTTCTCAGTTTCTTCTTCAGCTTTGTCCATAACTCTTTCTTCAGCAGGTATTTTGAAAGCACACATCTCTGGTGAATTTATTCTATCCTCTCCTCGTGAGAGCTAAATTCACTTATCGTATCTGATATAGAGGGAGTTGGACCAAACTGAGGAGAATGAGTCTTGATTAAGTTGAAATAACGCTCCAGAGATTCCTTTTGTAGTTCTTGGTCAGACTGAGTTTCTTGTACGAATGCTTCAGTCTCATACGATTCTGAGACATGAGAGGTGTCAGTGTCTGTTTCTGAGTAGGACTCAGTTCTAACAGCATTTGTCACTTTTACACTCTCTGAAATGTAGGTTTTGTTGATCTCAGATGTTTGACCATGTAAGTTCCGATCATCCAAAACTTTCTGAGTTTTTGGCTTATTTTCCATTGTACCTTCGTGCTTCCATTTGTGCTGAAGAGTACTTGCATCCAATTTCCTTTTTCTTCCTACTAGTTGATTGTTGATGCCTTCCCAGAGCCTTCAGTTATGATGGTTATCATAGGGTTCTTCCAAGAGACCTTCTGAGGTGTCTCAGAACCCATGCCCCTTTGTATGGAAGATGAGTGAATCTCTTTCTTTTTCTTCTGTTGTCCATCAGAAGAGTGGGTTGCCTTACTCATGTTCTTGTTCTTACTAAGTACATCCACTTGATGATGGGTTTAAGGTTTGAGTGAGAATAGGGAGGGATGAAGAAAGAGAGGTGAGATGAGGTGAAGTGAGAAGAGAATTTTGACAGTGTTTGGACGAGAATTTTAAGAGCAAATATCAATTCTGGAACAAGGCTGTACAATTCTTATAAAGCAGGTAAGAACTAGCCGTTCCAGAATTTAATTCAAAAGTTACCGTTTGGTAACTACTCTCTCGGAAGGCACTCTTTTGAGAAAGGTGGTCCTTCTGAGAGTATTTCCTTCTGAGAGGTTATTCAGAATACTACCTTTCTGAGAGGTAGGTCTTCTGAGACATGAATTTTCTCAGAATACGTTTCCTAATATTTTGCTCAGAAGTCAGCTCTAACTTATCTGTCTCAGATTCTAAGCTTAGGACTAAGAGGAGTTTCTATGAAGACAATTTTCAAAATTTTAAATACTTAAAAACGTCTTAGATTAAGAAGCCCTTTCAGAACATTAAAACGATCCTCGGGTAAAGGCTTTGTGAATATATCTGAGATTTGATCCTCGGTATTCACAAATTTGATTTCCACATCGCCTTTTTGCACATGATCCCTAATAAAATGATGTTTTATATCTATGTGCTTGGATCGTGAATGCTGAATAGGATTCTTTGCTAAGTTAATTGCGCTGGTATTATCACAAAGAATGGGAATTTTCTCATACCTTAGCTGATAGTCACGTAATTGGTTCCTTATCCAAAGCATCTGAGCGCAGCAGTTTGCTGCTGATACATATTCAGCTTCTGCTGTTGATAGAGCAATAGTGTTCTGCTTTTTGCATGACCATGTAATTAAGCATTGTCCAAAGAAGCAGCAACATCCACTTGTGCTCTTGCGATCAATTCTGTCTCCAGCATAATCAGCATCGCAGTATCCTACAACATTTGAGGAACAACCTTTCTCGTACCATAAACCAAGGTTAGTAGTTCCAATCAGATATCGCAGAATTCTCTTAACAGCAGTTAAGTGAGATTGCTTAGGCTTTGATTGAAATCTAGCACAGATGCCAACACTCAGTTGAATATCTGGTCTAGAAGCAGTGAGATAGAGAAGAGAGCCTATCATGCCGCGATAGTTGCTTTCTGAGACTTTCTCACCATCTTCATCCAAGTCAATTACTTGAGAAAGATGCATGGGAGTGCTCATAGGCTTGCCTTTATCCATCAGGAACTTCCTCATACGTTCTTTGGTATACTTTTCTTGATGTATAAAAGTCCCTTCTAACTCTTGCTTGATTTGCAATCCTAAGAAGAACTTAAGTTCTCCCATCATGCTCATCTCAAATTCACTTTGCATTAGCTTAGAGAATTCTTTACATACCTGCTCATTGGTTGCACCAAAAATTATGTCATCAACATAGATTTGGACAATCAAGAACCTAGAGTCTTCTGAGAGGGTAAATAGTGTAGTGTCAACTTTCCCTCTTGAGAATCCGTTTTTAAGCAAGAAGGAGCTCAATCTATCATACCAAGCTCTGGGAGCTTGTTTTAGACCGTAGAGAGCCTTTGTAAGTTTAAATACATGTTCTGGGAAAGAATCATTCACAAAACCCGGAGGTTGTTTTACATAAACATCCTTAGAAAGGTATCCATTCAAGAAGGCGGACTTTACATCCATCTGATAGAGTTTGAAGCCTTTGTGTGCAGCAAAAGCTAGCAACATTCTAATAGCTTCCAATCTTGCAACTGGAGCAAAGGTTTCGTCATAGTCTATCCCTTCTTGTTGGTTGTACCCTTGAGCAACCAATCTGGCCTTATTTCTCACGACTTGACCATTTTCATCAAGCTTGTTTCGAAACACCCATTTTGTCCCAATGACACTTTTGCCTTTGGGTTTCTGAGTGAGTTTTCAAACTTGATTTCTCTCGAATTGGTCTAGTTCTTCCTGCATGGCATTTATCCAGCTAGGATCATCTAACGCTTCCTCTATGGATTCTGGTTCAAGTTCAGAAACCATAGCTAGATTCGTGTAGTTCCTTCTGGTTCTCACACCACGCTCAGGATCACCCAAGATTTCATTCTGAGAGACGTTTTCAAGTCTCTTGAACCTTTATATCCTTTAGGAATAGGGTCCTGAGAAGGTGGCTCAGAAGGTTCTCGTTCTGAGTCATCAGAAGCCTGACTTTCTGAGAATCTAAATTCCATTGATGTTTGAGGAATAGATTCATCAGGTTCTGGAGCTTCAATGATGCTTTTAGATTTTTCTTTAGATGGAGAAGATTTTTTCCATAGGTTGGAAATCACTCTCATCATCTATAAGAATTTTCTTTTTGGCTTTCTCAGAAGAGATGTTGAGTTTGTCAACTCATCTTCTAAGTCAGCAACCTTCTGAGGCAA
>CM024264.1:7178847-7413847 GCA_013621005.1 Aeschynomene evenia | reverse complement strand
CAAAATTCAAATTTTGTAATATTAATTAAGAATTAAGAGACAAAAATAATGTATTTAAAAATTAAAAATTTTAAGAAAATGACATGGCAGATCATTTATTACATATGATTTGTAAATCAATAATGATAAGTGGACAATGAAAAATCAGCCAATACAGCCAATAGGCCTATTTTGGCTTTAATTTTGGCCCAAATAATCATTGAAATTGTAATGGGCTGAGCAATTATGACCTAAAATCTCATTTATGGGCTGATTGGACTGGTTTTGTATTGTTCATTTAGCATCATCCTTTGTAAATATTATATATATATATATAGATAGATATAGATTTCTTTTATCAAATAAATTCGTTTAAAATTTCAGCCATCATTATCTTTGATATATTATTTCTTATTCTTTTAATTTCTCTCAATGTTTTCCTCTCACTCAACAAACTTTTAAATTATGATACCTCTCAACAACATATCTCATTTTTTTTTCTTTATCAACAACGGGGCTAAGAAGCCCACCATCATTTATAGTCTTGTAGCCATGCAATAATAATGCACAAGAGGAATATTTGATATTTAAGAAAATAAATTGTCTGTAATTTTTTTCTTTTTGTCAAGTATCAAATTTGAACACAAATAATTTTGTTATAGACAAAAATAACCTTGAAACCATATAAAATGGCAACATCTTATAATACATGATAACTTTTGAAGCATCCCAAAATTTAAATATTTGAAAAAACTTAATAGAAAGAGAACCAATCCAAATAAGTAATATAAAACTGCAGTGCTTTATTACGTTTTTAATAATAATAATATACATTATAGACTCAAAATTTATATCTTATTCAATTCAAGTTAACTAACTTATCTTTTAGTTATGATAAGGGATCAAGAATTAGTCTACATGTATACGAAACTATAATTCTCAATCTAATAATAATTAACCGATCCGAGTACGTGTATACTCAAAATATATTCACTTATATATTCATCTACATAAAATAGAAAATTTGATTAGTATCTTTTTGGTCCCTAATTTTTCTCTCTTTTCATTTCTTAATTTTTGTCTCTCACTCACCACAATTTTCTCCAACCCAATTCATAACCAATTTAAAAATTTTCAAACATACTAAGAAATACTTTCAAATTGTATTATCTTAAAATATTCAAAAATCAAAATCAATTCCACAAAATTCATACTCATAGGTTCAAAACCAAAGAGAAAAATTTTGACTATAGTATGTACGTAAATTGTTAGTTATTGTGTGAGAGCAAAATTAGGAAAGGAAGAAACTAGAGAAAATTAGAAAAAAAATAATATCTAACTTTATTTTATTTTTTATGTAGGTGGATACATAGGTGGACAATTGAGTCTACAATTTACTTTTCTTATAAATTAACCTAACCTCTCCCAAAACCACTTGTGATGATTGAACAAAGTGATTGAACTCTCTAAACTCGTTATTCTCTCATCTCAATTTATGTGCATACATATAATTTTGTTTTTCTTTTTTTAGGTAGTTGAAATACAATAACATTTGACGTATAACATAAATACGTACCTACAATTTACTTCACAAATTAATGCCTACGTTTTGTGTTGTTCGTTTGGCCTTATGGCCACTACTGCTTAGTTCATGCATAGTGATGCTTTGCATGACCGCTTTGACACGTGAATCTTCCAATTTCATCTTTTATTTTTGTGGCTTCATCTCATTCTTCATATGGATTTCCATAAACATCACATTATTGGTGAGATCTAATGAGAGGGACCTTATCACCTCACCGGAGGGCAACATTGGTGACGCAACGCCGCCATTCATGTCGTTTGGTCAAAGAGCGAAAATTGCTCGGCGTGCTATCAAGGCCTTGCCGGCGGTAAAGAGCTTCAAAAAAGAGGAGGCGTGTGAAACCGATGTTGGATCGCGGAACGTTGAGTGCCCTATTTGCTTGGAAGAGTTCAAGGATGGAGAGTTGATTCAACCTTTTGGAGTGTGTGTTCATGAGTTTCATTCCTCTTGCATCAACTCTTGGTTGCATGGTGGTAAAACCACTTGTCCCTTATGCCGTAAGGATTTAGTAGCCTTATCAATCAATAATGTTTGACGCACAACAGAAATACGTCCAACTTGTATCCAACGTGTGCTATCCATGTGTACAGGATGTGTGTTATATGTATATCACTTATACGTATAGCACACATCCTATAACATGGATAACACACGTTGGATACGTTGGATACAAGTTGGACGTATTTATGAATGCCTGTTGCACCTAGAAACAACATTTTAACAAAGGGGATTTCAATCTATGAGAAATTCTTAAGTATTACATGAGCAAACTATTGGTGACGTGATAATACTATTTGGTGTTTTAAGATTGCGTTTAGATCGAAGGATAGACGAAAATGAAGAGACAGACATGGAGACGATGAAAATTATCGTTTCAGTAGTATTGCATTTGTTTATATGGACGAAAATAATGTATATCTCAAATATTTTATGATTCCTTTAGTAATTATACTTTAATGTATTAAAATAGATGGATAGTATTTTTTTTCCTTGTAACTGTGTATTATGTGCTCGTTCCATTAAAATTCTATGAGTAATTCTTTATTTCTTTAGAATTAGAATTCGAAAGTTTGACAAAAAAAAAATATATTATATTTCTATATAGAAAAATTATAAGAAAAATTAGAAAATTTGATTTATTTGAGTATATTTATGGAAGTATTTTTTTATTAAAACCTAGCTATTTCAAAAACGAAATAAAAAAAAAATGTTTTCAAATTCTGGTTTTTTAGAAGTAAAAATAAACATGCAATAAATCCTAGAAGTACTTCTTTGAAAAAAAATTATTTCTAAGAATGATATAGTTATTTATAGCTAATAAATTAGCAAGTCTAGCAAAACATAAATTAGCAAGTCTATATATATAAAAAGAGCTTGTGGTTAATAAATTAGTATTTTAATTTTTACATTATTAGGAAAAAAGAAAAGTGAAGAACTATAAATTTATGTTTGAAGAATATAATTGTTGTAGTTGTTTCCATTTTGATTAAAATTAAGGTCGTCAAATTCTTGAGTTAATTAGCTCGTAAATTTTTACTAGTTTATATAAATTTAAAAACCTAATCGAGTCAATAAATTTACGAGTTTGATTTTACAATTTAAGTTTATATCATAAAAACTTCACAAATTTAGGGACTCTTGAATTTGATAAGCTTGGTTTAAACTATAAACCATAAAAGGTAACAAATTCTAATTCAAATTCAAATTCAAGTGAGTATTGACCTAATAAGTATCATCTTGCAATTCGATAAACGTGGTGAATATTCTTTGAACTGCTAGCATTATCCCCTTTATTAGGTATTTTTCTTACTAAATTCAAGTTTCGAATTTCGAATCATTAATTTTTAGAAGTTGAATTTCGAATATCATCTGCCTGAATCAACAAATTTTTAAATTCATAAAACCCCTTAACAACATCATTTATCTTATCTTATACCCTCTTTTTATTTATTTTGTCTTGTTAAATTTCAATTATGAACTTGTTTCTGGTGACCCGTATCTTTTAGTTTCGAAAGGAAAAAAGAAAAAAAACTAGAAGAGCAATAAACGATTGGACAATATAGATGTGGTCATGTGTACAACAGATTATACTTCAATAGAATTAATGTCTCACCACTTCTCACTTACTCACAATAAAGATTTTAAAATTCGGTATGGACATTGAATTAGGGGTTCCGTAATTTAAAGATTTAATCGATTTGACTAGAAGTTAACCGGATATAAAAATATATGTATAGAATATTTATTTATCTATAAATATACATATATATGATGACTTCTCTGTGCTATAAAAAAATTAAAGTGTATTAAAAATATTAATTAAAGTTGAAATATAGAATATTTAATAGATTTAGAGGTTTAATAATCTTAATGTTAATAATTAAAATATTTATATATTATATTTTATAATAAAATAGTTATTAAAAATTAAATTTTGGCTAATTTTCCCGGTTTTTATCAATTCTTAACCGACTTTTCTGATTTTTAACCCTCACTCGGACCAAATAGGGGTCCAATTCCCGATTTAACTGGTCGGACCGACTAATTCGATCTAATTTTCAGAATAGTGCTCACAACTAACCCACTTAGTGTTTTTTCTCTCTCCATTTTCTTCTTCTTCTACCTTTTTCATTCTCTCTGTTTCGAAACGTCTTTTTATTCTTATTAATTTTTGTGTGATTATTCCATTGTGCAGGGAGCCGAATGGGCACTCTGGAAGCTTCCTACAATATGAGTTGGGTTGTAGGGGATCAAGGGGTGATTGAGAAGGGTGTCCAATAGAAGGGTCATTTCTAACCCAGGTCCAATTACCTAGTGTATGTGGGAATAACTATGGCTTGTTCGATGTGGTGGACTTTTCGAAGGAGCTTCACCCTTCCTGGACGGACCAGAAAGGGACGATCCAATCGGTCATCAAAAGAGGCTCAGCCAGGAGGCCCAAGAGATTGTGAGGGGAGTCCAGTTAGTGAGGGTGGCGGTGAGTGCTTGGAGTGAAGGGGTCGAGTGAGTATATGATAGGTAATAGTAATTTTGTTAATCATTAGGAGCTTGTTACTTTAGTCTTTCAGTTTTTAGTCCAAAAAGAAACAATAATATTTGACGTACAACAGAAATACGTCTAACTTGTATCCAACGCGTGCTATCCATGTTACAAGATGTGTGCTATACATATATGCGCTATACGTATAGCACACATCCTGTAACATGGATAACACACATTATATACAAGTTGGACGTATAACATTATTGAAAAAGAAAAGTATGAGAAAGTGTAACCAAATTGCCTATATCACACATGGTAATCTCCGGTATCAATTCACAATGAGGACAAGCCTAAACTAATTTGAAAACATAAAACCTAGGTCAATGATTGATTACACTTGCATATAAAGATGAAATTTTAATCTCAAAATACAAGCACACATCAAATCAAATTACAAATACAAATTGCAGAAGAGAGATCAGGAAGTGATAAAAGGTAAAGGCTGAGGACGATAAAAGCGATATAGAGGAAAGCGAGAGGGAGGTGGGTGCATTTGCCGAGGAGGATGCCGAAGAGCGCGGTGGCTGCATGGTGGCGTTGGTGACGGGAACGGCGAGGGAGAGAGGTGCATGGGAGAGGATGGCAGAGAAAGTGACAAAGGGAGAGAAGGTGAAGGAGAAGGAGGTTGAATACAACCAGTTGCAGAGGAGCTTCAGGCAATTGCAAAGGGACAAGAAGAGTCAATTCCACGTTAGTAAGACACGTCATTAGTCCTTATCACTATTCATAAGTGACACATAAGCTTCATTTAGGGACTACTTTATCACTTTCTTTTGTCAGTGACTACCTTATCCAACACGAAAATTGTCATGGACTAATTTGGGTGTTTACTTCAATTTTAAAGTGCCAAACTCGGCCCAATGAATTTCAGCCAGACCTTGTTGGCAGGTCAAACCTGATTATGAACATTCTTGTAGCATTGATGACCTTGTTAGCAGGTCAAGTCAAGTTATGAACATCTTTGTAGTATTGATGATATTGTAAGGACCTTTAAGCTACGTTTGGATTGAGTATAAGGACATGGGACAATTTTTTTTTTTTATCTTGTTTGATTTGTGGAACGAAGACAATTGTCTAAAATTGTCTATGTTTTAACCTGTATTGTCTTCAATTTTCTATACCTCTATATAGTTGGAACGGAAGACGAAGACAAGAGACGAAAACCTTTTCAAAATGATTCCCTTATCCGGTGATGGTCATGTAGAGGCTCGGTGGTGTTTCAACAATAGCTAGCAATGGTCTAAAGGTAACAGACAATGGTGGACAACAATCCAATGAGGGTTAATAATGTCCTTTTATTTTTATGTTAATTATCTTTGTCCATATGAACAAACGGGATACAGAGACGATAAAGACGGTTATTTTTTTCATATTATTACTATTTCCATGTCTCTATTTCTCTGTCTCCATCCAACCTTCAATCCAAACACTGCCTTATAAACAACTAGCTCGAAGATATGCCCTAACCTATACAGGGGATATACTTCACTAGAAATTAGGATATGGTACAAGACAATTAACGACTATCAATCAATAATGACAAAAGAAACTAAGTGGTGAAGTGAGAAAAACCCAACCTACAATGGCCTCAAATCTGAACAATGCTACACTAAAGATATGGAATACACAAGACTAGTTTTAACTCTATGCTTTCTAACTAAGCAAAATCCTATTGCCTCATTCTCTAAGCAAAACTTCATAGCAAGTTATTGAACCCAATTCAAACCCCCCATATTTTCTTTCTGTATAACATGTCTTCCTATTTAATGTTACAAAAGCATGCCAACCATGCATGAAATTTTTCAAGGGAGTGAATCAACTGATGATACTTTCAAAGTGGAAACTAATTTTGCTCTCACTGGAGTGCTCGGTCGATGAAGAGGAGGCGCGTCTGCATCTGTTCATTCGTCTTTTTCTTCTCTGCATGCGCCGAATGCAGCAGCCACAGCAGTAGAGGCATCATTACAGTTTCAACTGTTGAGCTCTTGCTGCCGCTAACTGTGAAGATTCTTATGCTCTTCAAGGCACGCACATTGAAGGTTTCCGGTCATTTTAACCTGAGTTAAATGTCCGGTACGCCACTTGACCGTGATGAATACTCGGTTACCAGCTTCAGAAACATGGATGATTTGTCCTCTAATAGTCGCAATGGAGTGTCAAACTCAGCAACTCGACCTGTAAGAGTATCAAAAGTTAACTTCATCAGAGTTACTTCCTTTTTCAATTCCCCAGAATTTCTAATGAAAAAGAGGAAATATACATGGATGAGATTTCAACTTTTGGCTTCAAGATATTTAGTTTTACATTGTCAGAAATGTAAATCATGAGGAATATAACTAGACAAAAGAAAACGCACCATCGCTGAGTACCAGAACCAGATCGCTGTCAATAACGGTAGGAATGCGATGTGCAATGGTGCAAACAGTGCAGTCTCTGAACTCTTCTCGAATAATCTTCTGGATAAGATTATCGGTAGCAGTATCAACGGATGCCGTTGCTTCATCAAGTACAAGTATCTTTGACTGCTTAAGTAGAGCTCGGCCCAGAGAAACAAGTTGCCGCTGTCCTACACTCCAATTATCTCCATTTTCTAGCACTGCAGAATTAAAATAAATCTTAAATTACTTGTAACACCAAAGTGATTTTCCAATTTTTCGGCTTCCTACCTGGCGTATCAAGCTTTTGCCCTTTCTCTCGGATAATGTTTCCAAGCTGAGACTTGTCTAGTGCCTGTGAAAAATTAAACTCGTATTGATCAAACAAAGCACAACTTCCTGCTTAAGTAGCCATAATTTTCAAACATCAAGGACTATAGGACTATTCTCTAGCACTAAATACAGTAAAAACTACATCGACAACAACAAACAAGTCTTACTTAAATGCTAGCTGAGGTCAACTATATAGATCAGATCGTGTCATATTGTTTTACTGTAAACTAAGTCTACGGTCAAAACATTAAATTCTAAATCTTTTGTATGGTTTCACCTATAGTTTTTAATAATTTAATCAGAGTAATGATCACACAAGTACTTTGTAATTTAAGAAAGGGAACTATCCAAGTGATACCAACCTCCCAAATTTCTTTATCTGAGTGCTCCTCGAGGGGATCAAGATTGCCGCGAATGGTACCTTCAAATAAGGATGGATCTTGTGGTATGATGCTCAGATGGCTTCGGAGGTCATGAAGGCCTATCCCTGAAATATCGACATTGTCTATAAGGATACTCCCAGTTGATGGTTCAACCAATCGAAATAATGCCTGAATCAAAGTAGATTTGCCACTTCCGGTACGTCCAACTATTCCAATCTTCTTCCCACCAGGAAATGTGCAAGATATTCCTCGAAGCACCAAAGGAAGATTTTCCTTGTAACGGACCTTCATGTAGAAAAAACATAATACAGGGTTTAGTGTCGGCCTAGACACAAATGTCAAACACCAAGTGATAACATAACAAATTATTTCCCCTTACAGAAAGAAAGATGACGTTAAAAACAATTGATCAAGCTTGGACTTTTTAGTACAAAACAGAAACCAAGAGGCATCGCTTAATGTGAAACGTGAAATAGATACCTTCAAATCAATTATTTGGATTGTCCCATTCTCAGGCCATGAGGACAGAGTGCGAGAGTCTTCAATAATTGCTGGTGCTTCACTAGGAACTTGGCTGTACTGATAAATTCTTTCAATAGATATAATTTTATTTTCAAGTTTGCAAAAGCTAAGTATCCACCGCGATAGACGCGCATTTAAATTCAGGCCATATGTCACAGCAAGTCCAGCCATGCCTGTACAGAAAAGTAATGGTGATTAGCAACAGAATATAGTTTCAAAATCATGGTGAGCCACCACTAACCGCAGACTAAAATGGGTGTTATTATTGGACCATTTAACACGACAGAACCGAAATGGTAAAGACATTGAACCAGTTGCTGTTAGAAAAAAGGGTTGAGAATATATAAATAGCCACACTATAACTATTATGAACTTAGATCTGTTTTCCATTCTCTGCTCTGTGTGCGCGTAACTTAATGTAAATAGAAGTGATTGTTTTCGACTGATAATGTATAATAAAACTTCATAACTTCCTCCAGGATAAGACATAATATGAAAATAAGGATATAAGAAACAAGAAATCAAGACTAAATACTCACTGGGGTCAATACTTCCATGGGGTAAGCTCACAAGTAATACCATGCAGAAAGAAAATACAAAGGTTGAAAGTAATTCCATGCGTAAGCAGAGCCACTCAATGGCTGCCACACTGCAGAAGAACGGCCGTGCAAAACAATCCAGAAGATAAAGGTTCCTCTTCATGAACCTTTTTTCTTGTCCAAAACCTCTGATGGTGGCTGCTCCGGCAATCGATTCACCAAACAGATGTATTATTGGAGACTTCTGGATGCTTACAATGCGCACCAGTTCCCTTGAAGAAGCCATGTAGTATTTCTGCAACCAAATTAGTAGATGGTCAAGATAATTCAAAATAGATCACAATACTGGGTAGCAAGCAAAGAGGAAAGAAAGATACAACGTGAATGGAGTGCTTCTAATCCTTTGACAATGTATCTTCTATTTCCCTAATGAATGATCTTTTTTATCCAAAATACAGAAATAAGTTCAAAAAGTGAAAACTACACTAAATGGAACTTATTTTATCCTTCATGGTACACAACCCTTTCTTTTGCATGTCCTTTTCGATTGCAGTTTCAAAGAGCAAAATTCAGCCACGAGAGCTCTAAGTACCTGCATCCACAAACAAGCAATAGCCATCGGGACAACTAGGAGCAAAACTTGCCATGTAACTTCTGTCATTACAGCAACAATGCCAATAAGCTGTATTGTTGTTGAAGCGAACCCTCCAAGTCTAAAAGGAATGTCAAGATCCACAACACTTTGATCAACTGAAACCTGATAGGATACAGATACCTCATTATATAATGTACGACATACCTTGATAGACAGATAAAACTAAGAGTGAGGGAAGGAAACCAAGATTACTGAACTTACTCGATTCAAGATCCTTCCGGCAGGTGTAGAGTCAAAGAAAGACATCGGTGCACGGAAAATACTTCTAAGCATGTTGAAAAACAGCTTCTGTGCAGCTGCTAAACCAAATGTAGCTACCAGAACAGCCCTTACAAATATAAACCACGAGCTACCAAAAGCAAGGGCCATGTAAACAAGAAGAAGAACTGATGAAGTTACTTTTGGTTGGTCTCCCTCTGTCTGAGGATTCGCCCAAGCCATCCACCAATTACTAGCAATCTGCAGGAACTGAAATAATGATTGTGCGATGATTATGAGTGGAATCAATAACCCTTTATATGCTGCAGCCATGTATGACAAGTAAACCTTCATGCTAACTCGGCCTCTAATCCTCTCCTCTTCTTGAACAAGCTGCTTTTTTCTTGAGCGTTTTGCCTTCTTCTCCTTAATTTCCTTCTGATCTGACGATCCCTCTTGCACTTCTTTCGCCAAACCATCAATGTCTTTTTCGGAGGAAACGGATGCCTTGCTGGTCATAACAATTGCATCCAATGACACATTTTCATCTGAATCGTCTGAGGAGTGAGAAGGAATGTCCATAGCCTCTATTGCCTCATGATGAGCTGAAACTAGCATGTTGAAATCTGTTCCTGCTTGTAAAAGATCATCATATTTTCCTGCCTGTATGATGTGCCCTTCTTTAAGAACCTTTAAAAGTGGAAAAACAAAATGATGAAATTACTTTTCACTTCATATTAACTACATGATCACATATAGATAGTTTAAAGACTGTTCCTCTGAGTCATTGAAAGAAATAAATATATCCATGGACAAAGATAGATTACACATGTACGCAAATAAAGTGATCAGGCATCAATGAAGGAAGAGATAGAGATTACATGAGATTGAAAAGAAAAAGTTATGGAAAGAACCAGCAAGTGCATTCAATTACCATCATGGCCAATTGTTTCGGGTGACTCAGGAGGAAGCTGTTGTAAAACAGAACAGTTCAGGGGGAGTGACGCAGGAGTTCCATAACTAACTATGCAGTCACTCCTGAGCCTTCCTGTGCACAGATCAATTTCACACAGTCAATCTTAAAACTGATTGCTGTGTTTGTTTTAGGGATGTTTCTGCATCATATCTCTGAAGTAATAAAGATATGACAGTGTGAACTTCTCGAATTTTTCTTTTAATTTTCTTAGAGTGCCAGTAAAAAAAAAAAACAATAACCATAAATCATTAAAGGTTTACACAAATGCAAGCTTGAACCTGATGCACCGAAATAAACCTGAAACCGAAATATAATCTAAAAGGAAAGAGTTGAGAATCCAACCAGGATAAGGGGAGAAATAATGTATCACAGAGAAATAACAGAGCAACTGCAACCACTGATCATGCAGGGAATATAATTATATATATCTCTCTCCTATTCAAAAGGTTGCAATATTCTAACTATTCAAATTAAAACCGAAACACTAAAGAAATGTAAACATCAACTAAGCCCCCTATTGCATAAATGTGTTAATATGCTAGAACAACCCATTTGGCCATACCAGTATCAAATCGGCAGCAGGCAGAAATTCAACTTGATGTGTCACAAAAATCACCGTTTTATCTGCTAGTGCTGTCAGTACATACTCCTGCAGTTACATGTCCAAGATTAAGCCAAATCAAATTCATTTAAAACACAATGGTAATTTTAAGGATTAAGAATAACTTACCCTAAACAATTCAGATCCAGTGTGAGCATCAAGTGCACTGAAGGGGTCATCAAGTAGATAAATATCAGCATCTTGGTAAAGTGCTCGTGCAAGCTGAACTCGCTGCTTCTGGCCGCCACTCAGGTTTATACCTCTATCACCAATAATTGTTTGGTCTCCATGTGAGAAAAGTTCTAGGTCCTTTTTCAGTGAACAAGCATGAAGAACCCTCTTGTACTTTGCTTTGTCCATTGGACTTCCGAAGAGGATGTTCTCTTCTATATTTCCTGATTGTATCCATGCAGATTGGGAGACATATGCAGAAGAGCCACATACTCTTACCTGCAAAATAAACCAATGCAACTCATAAAAACTTCTATAAATAAGAAAACAAATATCATAGACAAAATATGCAATTATTTGGTGCAGAATTAAATTAAAGCTGAAGTACAGAAACATACTTGACCAGAGAGCTTAGGAATCTCTCCAAGGATGCAAGAAAGAAAACTTGATTTCCCAGAACCAACCATGCCGCAAACAGCCACATGCATCCCCTTTTCCACCTTCACATGTATACCTGTTAGAGTAGGCCTAGACAAAGAAGGGTCCCAGCAGAATACACCATTATCGATTTCTATGGCAATGTCAGACATGCCTGGTGGCAAGACCTTAGTTGCATCTTCCTGCAATTCTTCGTCCTGCAGGAAACTAGTTATCCGATCAAGAGAAACTTTCGTCTGAGCCATCATTGATACCAAGTCAGGGAAATTTCTCAGAGGCTCTTGTAGGATCCTAAAAGTAGCCAGAGCAGACAGAACACCACCTGCTGTCAGCTGGCCACCCAGCAATATGCAAGTAGCAAAAGTTACTGCTGAAACAAAAATTGGTGAGCTCCAGAATATGAAAGTTATGAAAGCCTGAGAATATAGGGCTTTCCTCAGCCACTTGAACTCCACTCCACGCATTTCCTCCAATTTTATTCGATACCTATCTTCCCAAGCTTGCAGCTTGAGAATCCTCATATTCCTCAAACACTCAGATGTTTTTCTCATCCTTTCATCCTTAGCAGCCATTAATTTATCTTGGTAATTTTCCTGTATCCTAGCCACAGGCACAGTGACAACAATGGAAATTATCGTGGCGACCAATGTTGCCACGAAAGCAATCCCAACACTCTTGTACAAAATCCCAAGGGCAAGAACAATCTGCAGGGGAAGCATCCACATGTCATGAAGGTACCAAGAGTAATCCCCTACCCTCTGAACATCAACTGCCATGTAATTCACAATCTCCCCACTAGTATGACTCTGCTTTGCCGAGCTCGAGAGCCTTATCCCCTTTCGATACACCATTGCAGTTAGAGCTGACCTAACATGCATACCCAAGATATCCACTCCTAGATACCACTGCCTAGTTGTGAGGGTCTCCAAAAGCTTTGCAATAAAAAATATACCAACAAGGACATACCCTTCATGTGGAAAAGTCTCCTTTCCACTCAAGTAATCAACAAAGTAACTTATCATATATGGGCCAACATAAGACACCAAAGTATTCACACCAGCAAATATGGCATTTATAGCCGCTTCCTTCCAAAATGACTTGAGAATCGCCCAAGCCAACGAAGGCTGCTGAGAGGGGTTTTCAGCCTTCAATCTCTCCCAATTAGAGTTCAAAATCTTATAACTAGTCTTAGATCTATCTTTCGGGGCGACAAGGGGAATGTCTCTAAGCTCAAGTGGTCTCTTTGCACCAATGGAAAGGAGTGGATTCATCCATGAAAGTGTGGCCAAGCTGAAAAGTCCAGCATCCCTATAAGGGGTAAATTTGAGACACCCTGGTTCCTCTTCAACAAGCAATGGCTCTTGAAGATCAGGGTTACCACAAACTTTTATACCAGTAACACCCCTAATTGCAACCACACATAGAAATGCAAGTGCTGGCGTGACAGAAAGATTTGCAACAGCATGAGAACAAAGGTGCTTAGAACCCTCAATCCAAAACCCTCTACCATCAACATACAAAGTGAACAAGCAGATAACAAAGGACAATAACCACCAAACCCTTAACAAAAAAGGGAACTTTTCAGACACCTTGAGCTTGCATTGCAAAGCTGAGAAGCTCAAAACAAACCAAGCTAAACCTTGTGCAGCAGGCACAGATATAATGGACCAGTTCACAGGGTTCCCATTAGCACCATTCCAAATCAAATCAACCCCATCAAACCCCAACACCAAAACTTGCACAAAGAGAACATAGAAACAAGACAGCACTGAAAACTTAAACCCTGAACCAATCAGAACATCACCACGAGCTTGTCCTCCATCAATGGCATTGCTATTGGTAATGGTGATGTTTTCCTTGCCATGGACACGAATCCTCCTTATAGAGGCAACAAAGAGGAACAACACAACAAGGGTCAGGTTCACGCAGATTGCAGCAAGTTCGAACAAGGATAATCCTAAGACCGTAGTGTTTAACAAAAGCTGAGATTTAGAGAAAGTTTCTAATGTTGAAGCTGAGATTTTGTTGAGGAAATCAGATACATTTGAAACACCCATTATTGCAAAATGGATGAAGAAGATAACTGAGGATATTGAAGAAAAGAAAACTTGAAAATGAAAAAGGGCATTTCAAAATTTGGAAAAATTACGAGGAGTAGAAGAAGAAAAAGAAATTGTATGTATCTGGAAGCAGATTCTTTTGACACATTGCACATGAAAACCAGATTAAAAAAATAAAAAGAGATTTTATTTTATATTTTGGGGAAGAGAGAGATATAGAGAGGATAGAATCATAGAACAGCTTGCAGGTGGTGTCAGCTCTGCTATGTGTGGTTGTTCCAACAAAATTAAAAATCAGATTTTGATGTTAGAAATAGACACCCAATTGAGGAAAGTACCAAATTTTCGAACTGGGTATTTCTTAAAAACCTTGATTCCAAGACAAGCTTGTGAAATTTGTGATTATTATCACAGAGGATGATGATGATAATAACTTAGTTGAAACTTGAAAACAAGCTTCAACTCTTTGTTCTTTAGAGAGAGAAGATCAAAATTATAAATAGCAACAATATAATATCCAACAAAAAGACAACTATGGCGGTGATGAGTTAGGTTTCAGCCTCAAATGCTATATTATAATATCACCATTAATATTTAAATTAATATATCATAGAGTAATATATCTTTTTTCTTTTTTCTTTTTTGTGTTCATAAGAAGTTCCGTGTAAGAGTAAAGCACCTTGTTTTTGCAGGGTGATGAAAGTGAAAGCAGGGTGGTGTGTGTACTTTCGGTGAATGAAACCAAAAAGGTCAATTAAAAGAAAATAAGGAAAAGAAAAAAAGAAAAAAAAATAAAGAAAAAGGGACTAAGTTCCGTACAGATTCAGAAACAAATTCCCCTTTGTTGTGATGTTACTTTTTGATTTGGTGGAATGATTTTTAGTTGAAAGCTCCTTCAATGAGGTTGTAGTTATATAGCACTACACTACACCAATGGCAATTGGCAATGGAGGTTTGATTTGATTAGTTGAATTTTTTTCATCATTAGTTTCTTTAGGTCCCCCCATTAGGGTGTGGATTGGGGACAGTTGGTAACAGATGTGTATGTATATTGTTTTGCAGCTTTTGATAGTCACACGTTTTTCATCACTAGTTGTAGAGGATACTATTACATAATTAAGTGATGTTTGTCGTACTGTCAGAAATATGTCCAATCAGTATCTGTACTATATATATATAGCGCACATCTTATATCATGTATAGCACATATTGGATATTTGTTGGACGTATTTCTATTGTACATGTAGAATTATTGTAGATAATTAGTGCCGGTATGCTCCTCAAGATGCGAGTTGTGTTAAAAAAGAATGGGTTAGAAAAAAGTTACTCTATTTATTTTATTATTTTATTTTTAGAAAAATGTATCATTTTAAAAATAAATTTATTTCAATAGAAATTAAAAATTTTAGCTTTTTTTTAATATCTTACAGTAATTCTCTTAAATCCAATTTCTTTAACATCTTTTTTAAATATATATTTTAAATACAATTATTTCAACATTACTCTATCAAATTTAATATGTGTATTAATTCTTTGATGAAGAAATTAATTGTTTCTAATGAGACTTTATTTGATGTTAGTATGAATTTCAAAAAGCTACTTATGTATAGCAACTCTCAAAAAGTTGTATCTAGAGGATAACAATGATATCTATAATATTTTAACTTATTAATTACATCATAGTTGTAACTAACTCATTAGAATGTTACTTAAGTCATGACATCGAGATACGCACGAAATTATAACATACAACATAATTCAAAGAGAACGAAAATCAAATAAAAGAATAGCAATTTATCATAGCACGATCAGAGATATAAATATATATGTATATGCATCATAATATTATTCAACTTTAAGTAGTGTTTGAGCTTTACAAAACATCCATCCAGGTCATATACCTACTAGAGTCAATATGAATAAATACATGTTCAAAGGTTAAATACATGTTCAAAGGTGACTGTTAGAATTCATATTAGGAGAGTATAGAGAGAAATTATGCTAAAGTAAATATGTAAAATAATATAGAAATATTCTTTATTATTCATGTTCAAGTACAAAGGATAAACGTTTATTTATAGGCAAACTTGAAATTAAATCATATCAATTCAATATCATTGTAAATCAATCAATGATACTATATAATATTCTCTCAAATCAATGTAGATCTCACACCATATCAATCACTGATATCACCATATCAATCATTGATATGATATATTATCATATCCTCTAATAACCTCCCGCAAGTTGGAAGGTGCAAATTTGGGCAACTCCAACTTGAAATCACTAATGTAATACAATCAACTCGAAAGAAAAAAAAATTGTTATGTCCACTACAACAACCAAAATTCATATCACTTTATAACTTATTTGATATCATAATCATGTAGATCTATGCATTTTTTGTGAAAAAAACTGCAAACTCATTTCCATGCATCTTTTGTGGAGAAAGATGCAAACTCATTTTCATGCACCTTTTGTGGAGAAAGGTGCAAACCCATTTTCGTGCAATTTTTGTGGAAAAAGCTACAAACCCCTTTCAATGCAATTTTTGTGGAAAAGTTAATAATTCTTTTCGGTGCAACTTTTATGGACAAAGTTGATAACCAATTTTTTCCAATTCAACTTTTATGCAAAAAATTGCAAACCCCGTCTTCAGTCGACATGTCATGGAGTCAAAATAGCATGAAGGTGGTGTAAACATAGTTGTTTGTAGGGTTCTATGAGGTAAGGTAAATGATTTTTTTTTTTTTTAGAAAAACAATATAGAAAATAAAAAAATATTTTGTGATAAAATAAAACATAAAGGAGTTCTAAGAACTCGTAGAGGTATCAACGAAAGAAATGTGTTCAAGGTGGATACCATGACTCTGATACCATGTTAGAATTCATGTTGAGAGAGTATAGAAAGAAACTATGTCAAATAAATATATAAAATAATATGAAAGTATTCTTGATTATTCATCTTCTTCAAGTACAAAGGACAATGTCTATTTATATGCAAATATCAAATCAAAATCATATCAATCTAATATCATTGTAGATTATTCAATGATATCATATAATCTTCTCTCAAATCAATATAGATCACATCATATCAATCACTGATATGATATATCCTAATATCCTCTAATACAGAGTCAAGAGAATCATGAATTCATTATCATAGGAGTTAAAGTTACAGTGACTCCAAAATTAACAATGAATACACTCTCACATGTTTGTGTCTCCCTTTCAATACTCAGTGATTCCCTACCAATACATAGTGACTCTAAAATTTAAGTGAATAAAAAATTATTAATTTTGTTCACTGAGTCACTGTAACTTTGTTCCCATACACACTATAATCCTTGTACCAAACACAACAGAGTTATTTTTGCAATGACTCCTTGACTCTGATGGACTCTGCCATCAGAGTCAGTGAAAACAAATACTATCAAACTGATTTAGTGCCTGTTTGGTTGATGCTAAAAGTACCGTTGAGTTCAAATAAATTGAGTTTGGAAAAAGCAATTGTGTTTGTTTTGGTATTTTGCTTTTAGAAAAAGTGCATTACTTTGAAAATAATTTAGTCTAATGGAAGCTAAAATTATTACTCCCTTTTTTTTTTTTAATTGTCCAATTTAGAGATGCGTGCATATTTTTTAATTGTCAATTTCAAATTTTAAGACATTTATTATTTTTTTCATTCTTACCCTTATTTAATTCTCACTATCTCTATTAATTGAGGAGAGATAATAACAAAGAATTAAAGGGTAATTTAGTAAAACATATATACATTTTGTTAACTTTAAGACTCTACCAATCATTACCTAAATTCCCGCGCACATTTAAAACTGGACAATTAAAAAAAATGGATGGAGTAACTTTTACTTCTACTATCTCACAACAATCCTCTCTACTAACTCCACTTTTTAACATCTTTTCCAAACACAAATAAATTATTTTAAACATCAATTATTTTAAACACAATTCTTTCAACATCAATTATTCCCAAAGCAATTCTACCAAAATCTAAACCAAAATCTAAACCAAACGGACTCTTAGTAGTGCAACAAAAGTTGCAATACGATGGTTTAAGGTTAAATACAATATATTTCTTTCATTTTTATTGAAAGTTTCTTTTTTGAGTTTAATTATGATACACTGATAGTGTAAAAAATTTTACACTATGAGTCAATCATATCTATTGATTTGTGAAATATTTTAAGTTAATACGTGATTAAGTTGAAGATTTTTACTGATGTGTCAATCTATGATTAGATGTATGTGTACAATGACAATGAATTAAAATTAAACTTTTCTTTATTTAAATGAAAGATTCATACAAACGAGATAATCAGATCAATTTTTTTACTAATTTTCTTTTCTAAGAGTTATCTAAAAATATTTTTTTAATCTAACTATAATAAAATATGAAAATATTATATTCTTATACATATTTTCATATTCAAAATGAATGGAGTATAACATGAAGTTATACCATATTTACTTTTATAATTAAATTGTAGCAGTTTTGATGAGAGATTGAACTCATATTAAAATTCAACCATATTACTATTAACAAAAGTAGTGCTCATGTACAATTAATGAGAGCCAATACAGGAGTCGACCATTAATGTACAATATGCAATTAATAGAATAAAACATATAACCATTAGTACACAATCAAAATACACATGTCAATTTAAAGCATATCATCAAAAATCAATTACACTGCACAAAATATTACAATTAAGTTACACAGATAAAAATAATTACATCACACAAAATGATGTAGTTAAACATATTACACATATCAATTAAAACGAATCACATTTTACTACTTAAAGTAAATTACACCTACCAATTTAAACGAATTACACATATCACTTGATGTTAATTACACGTATCACTTAAAGTGAATTACATATGTACATTTAAAGTGAATTACTCATAACAATTTAAATAAATTACCCATATCACTTAAAATAAATTATACATACTAATTTAAGTGAATTACACATACCACTTAAAGTGACTTACACATACACTTAAAGTAAATTAAAGTGAACTATACATACACATACCAATTTTATGTGAATTATACATACGTACACTTGAATTGAAATATGAATTGTGAATAAGATATGAATACATAAAATATCTCTTGACATTTATTATAATTAATTAGTATAACATTTATATTTTATATTTGAAATTTTTATTATATAGCATTAATTATATTGACTATAAATTAGCTCTTTAGTTGCACCTTTAGACTTCCCTTTCTTATATTCTTTACCATTTGTTTTCTCTTTTTTATTTCTTTATCTGTTTTGTTTTCCCTCGAAAGGGTTCCGTGATGAAGATGTGGCTGGCACTTGTAAATGCTCCTCTTTTAACAAGCAAGCTTAGCTTGTTGTGTAGTGCCTCCCTCAAATCACAAATCAAATGCTCCAAAATAAAGTATCATGGCAATGCAATCACACTCATACCACTTCTATTTGAATATATCACTCCTTCTATTTCAACAATATATATATTGAGATAGAGAAAGAGAAAATGAAGTAAAAAAAAGAATAATTAATTAGTTAATTAGTTACTTATTCATATACATATGAAGTACATGAGAATAAATATTTCTAGTATACATGAAAAATTAATGATTTGAATATGATATGAATTCCACTAAAGCCACCCACTTTGCCTAATCTACGTATGTACCACCACAATGCAAAGCACTAACAGACAAAGCGCTACCCTTTTGCCTTTTCTCTCTCCAACTAATAATTTTTTCACAAATACAATAATATTTTTTCGGTCAAAACAGCTAACAAAGTTCATTTAACATTTTATGGTTCAAATAACATTTTAATCATGAGTATATTTTTAATGGGCTGAGTGATTGTGACCCAAATTCCTATCTATTGACTGTTTTGACTAATTTTTTATTGTACCTCTAGCAATACCCTAATTTTTCTTAAGTTAATGGATCATCGCGATCAAGGTAGCTAGGATCGATATTTTATCTAAGATCGAAAGAGACATACAAAATCGTATAATGTGAAATCGTGATATGGATCGTAAGATCCTACCGAAATAAAAATATGTAAAATATACATGATAAATAAATAAATTTGGTCATAACAAAAGTTAAAAATTTCAAATCCTCAATTATCACCGTTGAACTCCAATTTAAAATGCATAAAAATGATATCAAATAACAAATTCAACCGAAAATAATCTTTGATTATGAGACATGTCAATAAACAAATTAGAATTTTAAAAGAATAGGTCGGGTTATGCATATTGAAATCGTATGATCGCAGTGTTACTCGTAGATCTTACCAAGTTGAACACAGGGAAGTACGGAGGTGAGATCGGGATCGGGCAATGGTGGTGGGGTCGTAAAATCGTGCGATTTTAAGAGTTAAATCGAGATCCTAGCTACCTTGATCACGATTGTGCACGTAATCAATCTTTAAATATATATATTTAAATATTATATTCTTAAAATATAATATTTTTCAATTATTTAAATTTTGTTTTAATTTATTTTTTTCTCATTTCTCGTACATATTTTAAATATATAAATCTATTTGGATATACACTAATCATTTTCTAATTTATATATACCACCTCATGGATAAAATTATTACTTCATTTTAAGTAATTATTTACATATATATATATATATATATATATATATATTATTACTGCATTTTTAATTGTATTATCATATTCATATTTTCTCTTTCATTAATGAAGTGTGTATAAACAAAATATTGCTTAAAATTTTTAAATGAATAATTATGTTTTAAAAGGTAAAATTTTAAGTAAATAATTATATATAAACTATTCAAGTAGATAGTTTAACTATTTATAAACAATACGTACGTATATCTTTATTTTATTGAATGAGATATAAATATCATAATTCAAATAAACTGAATATTTTATTTATGTTGTGAAACTAATAACAATACCAGAGAGAAAATAGAGGAGAAGAGAAAATAATATTATTGATAGTCTCCAAAGTGTATCTTTCCATTAGGATTCATAGACTATTTATAACCAATATAGGGAAGAGATAAGATCAAGTTAAGTCTTATCTAAATCTGTTAAAGATAAACATTCACAATCTTATCTCATAACACTCCCCCTTGAATGTTTATTGCTAGAATATGCCTCATTAAAACCTTACTAAGAAAAAACCCATTGGGAAAAAAATCTTAGTTAAGGAAAAAGAGTACAATATCCTTATAATGAAATACTTTTGACTGCCTCGTTAAAAACCTTGTCAAGGAAAAACCCAGTGGGATAAAAACCTTAATCAAGGAAAAGAGTACAGTATTTTCTTCCCCTCTTAACGACATCACTTGATATTTTTCAATCGACGCATTCCAATTTTGTGTACTAATCTCTCGAAAGTAGAAGTAGGAAGTGACTTCGTGAATAAATCTGCTAGATTATCACTTGATCGAATTTGTTGAACGTCGATTGCACCTTGCTTCTGAAGATCATGAGTAAAGAAAAATTTTGGAGAAATGTGCTTTGTTCTATCTCCCTTGATATATCCTGCTTTGAGTTGAGCTATACAAGCTGCATTGTCCTCATATAAGGTTGTTGGAGTTTCTTCCTTATGAGGTAATCCACATGATTCTTGAATGTGCTTGTTTATTGCTCTTAACCAAAAACATTCACGACTAGCTTCATGTATTGCAATAATTTCTGCATGGTTTGAAGAAGTAGCTGCCAAAGTTTGTTTTGTTGATCTCCATGATATGGCTGTATCACCATATGTAAACAAATAACCTGTTTGAGATCTGCCTTTGTGTGGATCGGATAAATATCATGCATCTGCGTAACCAACCAATTGTGAATTGGATTCATATGAATAGAATAACCCCATATCAATTGTCCCACGAAGATACCGAAGAATGTGTTTAATTTCATTCCAATGTCTTTTGGTTGGGGAGGAACTATACCTTGCCAACACATTTACAGCAAATGCTATATCTGGTCGTGTATTATTAGCAAGGTACATGAGTGCTCCAATGACACTAAGATATGGTACTTCTTCGTCATCTTCTTGAGGACGAAATGGATCCCTTTTTACATCCAACGATCTTACGACCATTGGGGAACTTAATGGATGAGATTTATCCATATAAAATCTCTTCAAGATTTTCTCACTGTAAGTTGATTGATGAACAAAAATTCCATTAGTCAAGTGCTCGATCTGCAGGCCGAGACAAAATTTAGTTTTTCCAAGATCTTTTATCTCAAACTCCTGTTTTAAATCTTTTATGACTATAGGATTCTCTTCAGAAGTTCCAATGATATTCAAGTCATCAACATACACTGCAAGTATAATGAATCCATTTACAAATTTCTTTATATAGACACAAGGGCAAATGACATCATTCTGAAATCCCTTTTTAATCAAATACTCATTAAGACGGTTATACCACATCCGTCCAGATTGCTTTAGACCATAAATAGATCTTTGCAATTTGATTGAGTAAGCTCCCTGGGAATGTTCATTAGACAATATTGATTTCTTTAATTCTTCAGGGACTTTCATATAAACATCATTGTCTAATGAACCGTATAGATAGGCTGTGACGACATCCATTAGATGCATATTTAGCTTATTATATGCAGATAAGCTAATCAAATATCTGAATGTTATTGCATCAATCACAGGGGAATATGTTTCACCATAATCTATACCCGGTCTTTGTGAAAAACCTTGTGCTACAAGTCGAGCCTTATAGCGTACAATTTCATTTTTCTCATTTCGCTTTCTCACAAATACCCATTTGTATCCCACGGGTTTCACACCTTCTGGTGTTCGGACTACAGGTCCGAAGACTTCGCGTTTTGCGAGTGAGTTTAATTCAGCCTGCATGGCTTCCTTCCACTTTGGCCAATCATCCCTGCGTCGACATTCTTCGACGTTTCTTGGCTCAAGATCCTCATCCTCATGCATAATATTTAGCGCTACATTATATGCAAAAATATTGTCGATAACAATTTTTCTTCGGTTCCATCTTTCCCCTGTAGAGACATAGTTTATTGAGATCTCATCATTATCAATATACTGACTATTTTCAGGTACCTGAACGACTTCTGGCGTTTCAATTATGTCAGAATTTTGGACTACTGTAGGAGTCCTTACCATGTCTCTTTCCTCCTTTTCAGATGAAGGAGTATTTGCCTCTATTACATCTTTTGCCCCTTTTCTTTTTCGAGGATTTGTATCTTTGGAACCGGTTGGTTTTCCACGTTTCTGACGTGTGTTTATTTCATTGACCAATTGTCCTGAAGGGACATCAATTCTAATTGGGGCATTTTCAGCTGGTATGCAGGATTTTGTAATCCTTTTTGTATCGGAAAATGCATCTGGCAATTCATTTGCTATTCTTTGCAAATGTAAAATCTTTTGAACTTCCAGTTCACATTGCCTTGATCGAGGATCTAAGTGAATCAAAGATGATGCATTCCAATTTAATTCATTTTTCAGCTGTTTATTTTCTCCCCCTAATGTTGGAAATGTCGATTCATCAAAATGACAATCTGCAAATCGAGCTTTAAATACATCTTCTGTTTGTATCTCAAGATACTTTATGATAGATGGAGAGTCATATCCAACATATATTCCCAGCTTTCTCTGGGGTCCCATTTTGGTGCGATATGGTGGGGCAATAGGGACATATATCGCACATCCAAAAATTTTCAAATGGGAAATGCTTGGCTGCTGGCCAAAAGCTAATTGAAGGGGAGAGAATTTATGATAACTTGTTGGTCTCAATCGAATAAGTGTTGCAGCATGTAAGATTGCATGCCCCCAAGCACATATTGGGAGATTTGTTCTCATAATCAATGGTCTAGCAATCAATTGGAGGCGTTTTATAAATGACTCAGCTAGTCCATTTTGGGTATGAACATGAGCAACTGGATGTTCAACCTTTATACCACAAGCCATACAATAAGCATTAAAAGCTTGAGAAGTAAATTCACCAGCATTGTCAAGACGAATTGTTTTGATTGGATTATCTGGAAATTGTGCTTTTAGTCGAATAATTTGAGCTAGCAGTCTTGCAAACGCCAGGTTGCGAGATGACAATAAGCATACATGTGACCATCTAGTAGATGCGTCAATTAAGACCATGAAATATCTAAACGATCCACAAGGTGGATGAATAGGTCCACATATATCTCCTTGAATTCTTTCTAAAAATTCAGGACACTCAAATCCAATCTTTGCCGGTGAAGGCCGTGTAATTAATTTTCCTTGAGAACATGCAACACAAGAAAACTCTTTACATTTAAGAATCTTTTGGTTCTTCAATGAATGCCCTTGAGAGATTTCAATGAATGCCCTTGAGAGATTTCAATGATCCTTCGCATCATTATTTCTCCTGGATGTCCCAATCGATCATGCCAAATGATAAAGTCATTTGAATTAGTAAACTTCTGGTTTACAATAGCATGTGATTCAATTACACTATTTTTAGTGTAATAAAGACCAGATGGAAACGAAGGTAATTTTTCTAGTACAATTTTCTTGTTGGAATCACAACTTGTGATATGGAGGTACTCATTATTTCCCTCATTTACTGTCTCAACATGATATCCATTTCGGCGAATATCTTTGAAACTCAATAAGTTTCTTTGCGATTTAGTAGACAATAATGCATCATTAATGATGAGTTTTGTTCCTTCAGGTAACAAAATTAAAGCTCTTCCAAAGCCTTCAATCAAATTAGTACTGCCAATAATCGTATTGACACTTGCTTCCTCAATTCTTAGATGAGTAAAATAACTCTTACTTTTAAGAATTGTGTGTGTGGTTGAACTGTCAACAAGACATATCTCTGTGGTATTCATCTTCATTTTCTTGAGAGCTTTTCGTGATGATAACGTGTTGTGAAACTAATAACAATACCAGAGAGAAAATAGAGGAGAAGAGAAAACAATATTATTGATAGTCTCCAAAGTGTATCTTTCCATTAGGATTCATAGACTATTTATAGCCAATATAGGGAAGAGATAAGATCAAGTTAAGTCTTATCTAAATCTGTTAAAGATAAACATTCACAATCTTATCTCATAACAATTTAATAATAAATAAAAAAGTAATACATATAAGGATTTTTTACCCTTTTATTAAAAAAAATCGTATATTATCATATATAAATATATCATATCAATATGTACACAGATGTCCTGATTTGGGACATTGTGTCTCATTTTCGCCCCCTGGGCGAAAATAGACCGCCATAATCGCCCCCCTGGGCGAAAATGGGAGGCTATATACCCCATTTTCGCCCCCCCTTCCAAACCGCCCCACTCCACTCTCTCTCTCTCTAATTCTCTAAAAAAAATTAATTAATATTATTTTGTTGTGCTATGCAAGATCTGTGAGAATGGCAGAAAATAATTTTGGACGTGCGACTGAGTTCCATATTGCACGAAAGTTCGATATTGTGGTAAGTCAAAATTTTTATAATATTTAAAATATGACTTTATTTTATATTTTTACATATATAAATTTAAATATTCATGTTATATTATATGTCTAGGATATAGACTTGCATATGTGGTTAGGACATAGGCCGATAGAATGTTGAATTTAATTTTTGAAAATCAATTTAGAAATTTAGGTAATTATTTTTTTATTAGAATATTAGTTGAATTTAGTTTTGGTAATTAGATTTTATATTGGTGTAGGTAATTAATTTTTTCACTAGAATATTTGTTGAATTTAATTTTGGTAATTAGATTTTATATCGTTGTAGGTAATTATTTTTTTTCACTAGAATATTTGTTGAATTTAATTTTGGTAAATAGATTTTATATCGTTGTAGGTAATTATTGTCTAATAGAATAATTATTGAATTTAGTTTTCTTAATTAGATTTTACAGTTGTCCATAATTATTTTTATTAATAGAATATTTGTTGAATTTAATTTTGGTAATTAGATCTTATATTGTTGTAGGTAATTATTTTTTTCACTAGAATATTTGTTGAATTTAATTTTGGTAATTTGATTTTATATCGTTGTAGATAATTATTGTCTAATAGAATAATTATTGAATTTAGTTTTCTTAATTAGATTTTACAGTTGTCCATAATTATTTTTATTAATAGAATATTTGTTGAATTTAATTTTGGTAATTAGATTTTATATTGTTGTAGGTAATTATTTTTTTTCAATAGAATGTTTTTTGAATTTAGTTTTGGTCATTTGAATTTATATTGTTGTAGGTAATTATTTTTTAATAGGATAATTATTGAATTTAGTTTTGGTTAGAATATTAGTTTTGTCGAAATTAGATTTCTTAAATTATTAATTTTCAATGGATTAAAATAAAAAATCTTTTTTAATAGCCGGACCGGGATGGAATCCACCTGCACCTCATCCACGTATGGAGTATTTGTTGCGCACTGCTGGATTGTGGGAGGTGTCACAGTTGACTAAAGTATTATGGGACTACGACGCAGCACTAATTAGTGCATTAGTAGAGCGGTGGCATCCAGAGACACATACATTCCATATGCCGTATGGGGAGGCCACTATCACACTTGAGGATGTGGCGTACCAGCTTGGTTTACGCATAGATGGTCAGGCTGTTTCAGGGGCCCTAGGTAACTAGACGGAGCACTATCACATGGACATGAAGGACATGTGCCTTGAGTTCTTAGGGGTTGTTCCCCTTTTTAGTCGTCGTTACGGAAATTGTGTCCACCTAGGTTGGCTTGATGAAATATTCCCCGCTGACTACTTAGATCGGCATGATTATGATCAGCAAATGTTGGAGCGTCATACTCGTGCTTACATCCTGAAATTATTTGGAGGATTTCTATTCCCCGATAAGTCTAGTTCGCGGGTTCATATAAAGTAGTTACCTCTGATACGAGACTTTGCGCATGCCGGGACTTATAGTTGGGGATCAGCTGTGCTTGCTTGCCTATATAGGAATCTGTGCAGGGCTGCAAAGTATATAGTCGTAGATATTGCTGGTTGCGTAGCATTGCTCTTGTCATGGGCATACTGGCGGATCCCGTCAGTACGTAGCGGATTCTGTCCGGACATTACATGGCCTTTGGCTGGGAGGTAAAGTTAGTCGTTTCATTTGTAATTTTTTATTTCTTATTTATCTTGTACGCATAACATATAAACATGTTTTTACATATTAGGTGGTGCGGGGTGTCTATTCCGAACATGGAAGACAAACAAAGATTGCTGAGGTGGAGGAGGAGGTTGGATACATTGCAGATTGACGATGTAAGTGAGCTACATTATTTCTTTTTGCAAAAAAATAATTATAATATGTAATATGTCTAACACAAAATTGTTAAACCTTTTACAGTTTCTATGGAGCCCCTATGCTGACCTTGACGTTTTGGTTGTTATTCCGGAATATGTCATGGAACAGAGTTACATATTTCGTTCTGTGACTGCGCTTATTGTGTTCGAGACGATTGAGTGGCACCAGGTAGATCGAGTGTTAAGACAACTTGGGTTTATGTAGCACATCTCTCAACCGCCCTTAGATATTGAGAGGCTTCACACAATGAGCGGCCAGGGGTACTATACAGTCTGGTTGGCTGCTCAGTTTCCTGAGTGGCATGCCAGATGGGCAGCTAGGGCAGATGTAGAGAGTATTGTCAACACTATGCCTGCAGGGGAGGACACCAGGCCTTCTGCAGAATATATGCAGTGGTGGTCCACGAACCAATTCAGGTTCATAGCTGGTGGAGGAATAGTAAACCGTGACATGTTAGATGATCTTCCAGCCAGTCAGGTGCAAGACGGCGCTGGTATTGTATCACAGCCAGGAGGAGTCCAAGACAGGCGACATATTCAGCGTCGAGCTAGGGCCGGGACTAGGACGAGCCAGAGGACATACCCCATTGGGTATCATGATACTGGAGATCATAGTGCGCAGACACAGTCACAACCTCAGCCTCTGCCACAAACACGTAGGCGACGACCTGCAGCAAATCGTAGGCGATATCAGACACAGGAGCAGCCAGAGCAACAAGAGCAGGAGCATGAGCAGCAGCAACAGCATGAGGAGCATCATGAGCACCAACAACATCAGGTGCATGTCCAGCAGCAGGTACAGGTGCTTGCCCAGCAGCACGATATGTCGGGACATTACTTTCGTACATCATATGACTACACGCCTATGCCACCACAACAGCAGGATGTAGGATCATCACATCTTGTTTCGCCTTTACAGTGGTCAGATGAGCGGATAGATATGTTGCATCTTCAGCTGTCTGCGCAGATGACACCCGAGCAGCCCGAGTCTTCAATTGCCCGACGATTGGACATGAACATTCCTCCATCTTCCTTCCTTACTCCCCACCTCCACCTATGCCATCCGATGCTGACGATACACATCCACCCAGTAGTCCATCAAGTCCTATTAGACCTCGTCCGATTAGACCTCGTATGTGTCAGACTGGTTCATGCTTTTTTCCTGCGCCTCGGAGGGACCGTGGATAGTGTATTTTGACTTTATATTTATTTTATATGCATTTAAACTTAATTATTGTATTGTGAAGTTGAATTGTATGACTTTATATTATCAGACACTTTGTTGAATTGTATAACATTATAATTAAGTAACAAAAACAGATCAAATTTAATATATTTATAACATAATCATATGCGTAACAATAAAAGATCAAACTTAATGTATTTATAACTTAATATATTTATATTTAGGGGTCCCCGAGACGAATGACTTCATAATTGGATAAATCATAATCGATCTCTTTTCCTTTTTTGTTGTAAATTTTAACTTCAAATGTCATAATTCCATCATATACCATAGATATCATAAATCCATCATCAATCCAGTATTGTTCGATGAATTCACTCCATCCTTGTGTTAGCCAAATTCGTTGCCATAATATACTGGCATCCGGTATGTCATCAAACTAATTCGTTTGATTCCTTCTAACCCCAACCATTGTAAAATCATGTTTTGTAGCTCGTCCAATTTAATGGATCTTCTAATAGCAAAATCGAAATTATTTTTAGATGTGAAATACACTCCGTCATTACTATTTTGTATTTCACCATCGTAATAAACTAGAAGAAAGTAGCTATTTTCTGACATAATGTGGTATATGATTGATTGTGTGAGAGTGTGTTCAATTGTGAAGTGTTTGCGAATGTATATAAAGGAAAATATTGTGTTATTTTCGCCCAGGGGGCGAAAATAATGCATTTCGCGCAGTGTTACTTATTTTCGCCCCCCTGGGCGAAAATCAGACTGAAATCCCAAATTCAGGACATCTGTGTACATATTGGGGTCATTCATTTATCCTTGAACATATTCATTTATTTTATTTTAAATGGGTCACAAAGCCTACATATAACACATCTTAATTTCATTTCATAGTGAATGCAATCCTTGTCAATGGGGTGTTCGTGGCCCGGCCCGACCCGCCAACCCGGCCCGGCCCGAAGCACTTTTTCTCGGGTTCGGGTCATGAAATTTGACCCGGTGTGTTTTTCGGGTCGGGTTTCGGGTTATTTTTTGTTCTTTTAGATATATTTTATATAATAATTAGTGACATGTTATAAATTTTTATGAATATATTTTACTTAATTTGATATATTTCTTATATTGAGATACTTTATTTTCAAACATGTATTACAAAATATATATATATTAAATTTATTATTTACATGTAATATTTTATAATTTTATCATGTACATTGTCCAAATTATAAAGTATCATACAAAGGTCGGGTTTGAGATACTTTATTTTCAAACATGTATTACAAAATATATATTAAATTTATTATTTACATGTAGTATTTTATAATTTTATCATGTGCATTGTCCAAATTATAACGTATCATACAAAGGTCGGGTTGACCCGGTATGACCCAGTCATTTATCGGGTCATTACCGGGTCGGGTTCGGATTTGGCCAAACTCGGCCCAACCCGGCCCGTGTACACCCTACTTGTCATGATCTCATCTAAGTGTTTTCAGGTCCACAACCTGGATAACAACACATGAAACAATTATTCCTTTTATTACATTATTAAGAATAAAGAATGCACTATTGACTGCAATAACATTATTAATAACTAACCAATTTAATTATGATAGTGAAACAAATACTTCTTACATTGACATAAAAGATAATTAAGGAACTGCATATTGTTGACAGCAACTTCATTAGTATTAAACGAGAAATATTGGTGGTACAACTAGTATACATCCAATCTTGATCCAACTAGTATTTTATACGGTGAGGGTCCAAACACATGTATAATAGCACAAACCACTTAATACCAATAAACCAGCGCGTGTGCCCAAAATCCATCATTTATACCATCAATTTAACTAAGGGGCAGCAGTTACGATTTACATTATATCACGTTTGATGACTGCAATTATTTTTTTAATTAATTTATAGAGTATCATGGGGTTGAATAATCCATTTCAATTAGTTTGTTTGTCTTTTATCATACACATAAACCATAGAAATTGTTTGAGGATTCATCAAATCACATCATACTATATTCACAAGTCATATTTGTAGCTTTGGAAAGATTTTTTTTGCAGAGCACATGATAGAATTAAGTGAGAGTATGACTCAGGTAAGAACATTCTTAATTTTCTCCATTACAACAGTGTGTTCTTCATGGAGGTTTGCTCTATTTGCTTATATAGTTTTATAAATTTTGATATACATCCGTTTTCTAATATAAAATTTTGATATAAAATTAAAGTTGTTTTTGCCTATTGCTCATTATTTTAGTAATACTTATTATACGAGAAAATACCACGTTGTGTACTTTATTTATATCCATTTATTCAACAAGTCATGTTTAACGTACCAGGATGTGTGCTTTTTAGCAATATTTAAATGTGTGTTTTTCACCTATTTCTTGTGTGTGCTGTTCCTGTGTGCTATAACATGATGAGAATATGTTATTTCATTAGTTTCTTTTTGCTATGAAGCGTAGCGTAACAATGTAACTTATTTTTTATTTTGTCTGCTAAATTTTTTAATATATAATATATTATTTGTTTGATAAAATTGGAACTTGTGACATGCTACATTTTGTTTTTTCTTGTATGTGTGCTTTTTTACCAAAGGTTAATGCGTGCTTTTTACCTACATGCTAATGTGTGCTGCTCACGTGTTTTATAAATGACATGTCCTATGTAATATTTTATAGAATGACAACCGATTAATTTTTTATTTATTTACTTTTTAATACGCCAAATGATATGTCAGGATGTGTGCTATTTTTCTTAGAACTCAATGTGTGTTTTTTACTAATTGATGATGTGTGTCGTCATAGTTGTGTTTTTGAAATACAATGCGAGATGCTTGTCTAAAGTGTGTTTATTTTCTTTTTTTCGACTCAGGCATCGTTTATTTTCGTTTTTTCTTAACATATTGATGTGTGCTATTGTATTGAGACAAACACGTACTATACAGATGATGTGTGTTATTGTATTGAGACAAATGCGTACTATACAGATGATGCATGCTATTGTATTGATGTGTGCTACTACTACGCAAAGTACATATTATTTTTATACTAACAACAAAATTTGTGTGTTCTAAAAGAATCAATAAAATCAGTGTTGTTTTTTGCATTTTTGTTGTTGTCTTTGTGTGTGTGTTTCCCCTATTTTTTATTGATGTTTTTATTTTAATTTGTGTTTGTTTCCTAATTTTGTTAGAATAAAAGGAGAGATTTTAGGAGTGAGAGATGTTTGGGAGAGTGAGAGGGATTTTGGGGAGTAAATGAGATTTTCCTTTAATGAGGCTAGAGGGATCAAATAATATATTAATGATATAGTTGGATGAGAGTTGGATGTATTTTGATTGTACGTGTAGCATTACTGGTATTAAACCATCTTAGTTCTTATTCAAATAAAATTTGGTGTACACCCATATATGTGTCACCTAATGATCCACCCCCTTTATTTTATTGTAGCCCCAAAAAATAGCAATATTTCCGTTTTGTATATCTCAATCGCATATAACAACTTCACACGCGCTCAACATTAATTATTTATCATTCATATAACCGTTTGCAGAAGATACTCCAATTTTATCTCCAAGATTCTTATTGATATTATTATTTTTTAATTGATTTCATAAAAAATGAAAATTACACGGTCTATAAACATTATATTTATGCAAAGTCTACATACACTTATTTACAAACTACACATATTTTTGTGAACAATGTACACATCACGCACACATTAAAGGTATTGTTTAGGAATTAAGAATGATGGTCCAGAAGTTGAATTCTTTAATTCGGAATTAAGAACAATGGTTCAGAAGCAAGAAATACCAGTTCAGAAGCTTAATTAAGAGTTCAGAAGTAGAAATAAAATCTCGAGGCAAGCATATACAGGTTCAGAAGCTTCTATCCTTATTCCAGAAACTAAATAGATAGTTCAGAAGCAAGAAGTTAAATTTCAGAAGCTAGGACATTAGTTCAGAAGCTATGATACAACTTCAAAAACTATAATCAATATTTCAGAAACAAGAGAAAGGTTCAGAACCAAGAAGCAAGAGTTCAGAAGCAAGGAAATAGGGTTTAGAAGCATGATCAATTGATTAATAACAAGAACAACTGCTCAGAAGCAAAGAGTTTTAGTTAAGAAGCTAAAAAAATATAAGTACAGAAACCTAATCTTTGATTCAGAAGCTCAATAACTAATTCAGAGGCAAGATAATGAGTTTAGAAGCTCGAATCATGGGTTCAGAAATATGAACCATACTTCAGAAGCAAGAATAACCATTCAGAAGGAAGTTTATAAGTTCAGAAGCAATAAAAATTATTTCAGAATAAAAAAAAAATAACTCAAAAGCAAGGAGTTTGAGTTCAGAAGCTAGTGACATAAATTTAGAAGCATCAATAACATTTCAGAAGCAAAGTAATTTGCTTCAAAGGCTAGGATAACTAGTTCAGAAGCTATAATTAAAAAGTTCAAATACAATAGATATATATATTTGATACGAATACTACAGAATTGTAACAACAATTAAAATGAAACAAGAACAAGATAGATAGGATAGTTAGGCGCCACTCTAAGCGGAGATAAGTCCAGACGCCACAAAGGAAATTAAAATTGCCTTTGATAAGTCAAAGTATGTTGAATGAAGAAGAAAAGAGAATCACTCTTTGAAATGAAATTCAAATCCAAGTTGTTTTCTGAGTTACAATGAGACTTCTACTTATAGTCGTAATTGGGCTGCACAATAATTCTTGCAGCCTCTTTTTTAAGCATTATTTAACACACCACTTGCTACGTACATACTCCATGACCCACTAAAATTCCCACTAACATTATCTTGAGTTTTAAAAAACTCTTTATTTTAAAGAAAAGTAATACTTCCAACATACTAATTCCACCAAACATTAAAAACATTGTCTGAGCTTATGCAAGCTCATTATTGAAGATAACACAACCCCCACTGCAAGCACCCGTACTCCACTGAAGCAGAAATTAAATAAAAATCTGAACCAAAAGAAATAAGGGGAAATTCATAAAGTTCAGAAACTTTTATCACCAACTCGTGCAACATCCTTAGTTCAGCCCATTTCAAATTTTTTCCTGATCCAGAAGCTTTTAAATATGTCCAATGACCATTTCAGTCCATTCTCCTTTATTTTACTTGTTATTTTGGTTGCAAAACTCCACAAAAATTCTCTTAACTCGTGTAACATATTCTCCGACCCTTATTTCATTATTCTTATTTCAAGGTATAATCTTGGGCTTAAAATATGTCCTCTTTGGGCTCTTTTTAAGAATGGTTGCAACAATTTGAGTGAGAACCTCTATAGCTTCCCTTGACACTGCTCTATCCCTGATTACTCTTAAGTTTAGAATGCCAATGCTTTGTTTTGGTTGGCTTGGGTTCTCATCATGTTTGGTGCATAGACTAAAGTTTCGGGAATCCTATAAAATATACTTAGGAAAAGAGCATTTGAGTGTTTGGTTGATAATGATATTCTTAGAAATATTGAGTTTTTTATGTAAATACCCCACAAATTGTTAGTGATGGAAGGCGACTCGTTTGTGGTAGGATTGGTCCATCGTCATCAGAGGTTGTCTGATATCGTTTAGGTTGATCCAACGTTGGCAACCGTGGAGGTGCTTCAACAACAACGAAGAAGGCGGTTGTTAGCAATGGTTCGACAACTATGGCAATGGGTTGACTACAATAATCATAGTTCAACAACGATGACAATGACACCAATGGTTTGACAGGTGGTGGTTTGACATGCGGTGGTTTGATGATAATTGTGGTAATCTAAAGCTAAAGGTGATTTTCTATTTTAACTTTTAAATAATAATTCAATTCCCATTGGAATTTGTTGGGAAATCATGCATATAGAAGTAGCGGAAAACAAAAATTTTACATGCAATTCCCTCCCATAGACCCTTGTGAAATATCATAAATCATATTTGATTTACCCGTTGAAGCGTGGCAGCTACACGAAATGAGCTATGTCAATCCTTCCGACGCAGTAGCAGCGGCGGCCTTTAGAAGTCCACACAGCAGCTGGGGCCGTCACACGTCCACCTTGATGCTCCTCTGAGACTCTCTATGCTAGTAGTGAATTTCAGAGAAAACAAGGATTAGCTTTCTCTGAGTGAGAGTGTGTGAATTCAAAATTCATGTGTGTATTGAGGGTAGGCTCATATGTGTTGCTATTTATAGTCAACACTCCACTCTCATCTCATAGAAAACTTAAACCTAGTTTGTGTCTTATTGGGCCCATCTGATGTATGCCCAATGCAATTAAATTAGTCACACTAATTCAATCTAATTAAGCATCAATTAAAACTGCTTTAGTGTGTGACCCTATAGGTTCTTATAACGTTGGCAATATTATTAAATCTTATTTAATAATATAAACAGTGAGCGGTATCTAGCAACACATCAATGTTACCCAAGTTATAAGAAAGTCAACGGTTTGACATAACCTTTACGTGATCGATGTTATTGTACAATTCAATCCCTTTGTCCAAATATCTAGATTTAACACAAGCATGGAATTAGTCATCTTGTATAGTTAAATCGTTAGTTTCTTGATTACCGAGTAGACTGATAAAATTAAATGAGATTAATGTCACACATTAATTCATTTCAGCACGGCCATGCATTTACTCAGTCCTACTCATCAAGGGCCCACAGATATATCTCTCGTAATGTGAGAGGGACAAATCCTATCTATGTTACTCACATCGCCCACATGACTCGTTATATGCCTAATGACCGCCTTTATAATTACCCTATTACGGATAACGTTTGACGGTATTAAAGCACATAACTCCTCATGCAGCGGATCGTAGTAACTTCAAGTCAAAGGACTACATGTACCATCATCACTATGAGAATCATCTATGACATTCACGTTACGATCCATGTGATGTTCTCAAAGTGGGTCAGTCCAATATATATCACCATATATATCTATGTGCAGACTTGATATCACATATCCATAACTTGTGAGAAAAGGTTATCAGTCCATACACATACTAGTCTCAATGTATTACTGTTGTCCTGTTGTTTACAGTAATACTTGACTAGGGATATTTAAGAATGGAGTCTCACTATTAGGTTATGTACCTAATCTTTATTCCATTCTAAGGACATCATAATGTTTATTAAAATAAATAAACAATTAATGAAAACAATGCCTCATATATATATATATATATATATATATATATAAAATAAAATGTCACAATATCATAATAAAAATGCAACTATGATTGGCCCTCTAGGGCATACACCAACAGTCTCCCACTTGCACTAGAGCCAATCTGGCATATCCCTAATGCCTAATGATCTAGTATGCCCATCATGCTTCCGCTGAGGAAGGGGCTTGGTCAGTGGGTCAGCGATGTTATCATCAGTCGGTACTTTGCATATTTTCACATCTCCTCTATCGATAATTTATTGAATAGGAGAAACCGCCTGAGTATGTGTTCGGATCACTGGTGAGATCTAGGTTCCTTAGCCTGTGCAATGGCTCCAATGTTGTCACAATAGAGACCTATTGGGTCCTCAATGCACGGAATCGTACTAAGTTCATAAATGAACTTTCTGATCCAAACAATCTCTTTTGCTGCATTACTGCCAGCAACATACTCGGCCTCTATAGTAAAATCGACGACTGTCTCTTGCTCGAAACTCTTCCAGCTCACAGTCCCGTTATTAAGACAAAACACATAACCTGATTTTGTCGGTTTGGAAACTAGCATAAGTGTAACCCTTTACAACTAGTTCTTCCCCACCTCCATATATCAAGAATGAATCCTTAGTTCTTCTCAAGTACTTAAGGATATTCTTGACGGCTGTCCAGTGACTATCACCGGGATCTGACTGGTATCTGCTCGTCATGCTCAAAGAATACGAGACATCTGGTCGTGTACATAACATAACATACATGATAGATCCAATTGCAGAAGCATATGGAATCTTACTCATCCGATCTTTATCGGTTTGAGAAAGGGGACATTGGGCCTTTGAGAATGTCACACCATGTGACATAGGCAAGAACCCTTTCTTTGACTCATGTATCTTAAAGCGTCTCAACACTTTGTCTATGTATGTACTTTGGTTTAGGCCAAACAATCTGTTTGATCTATCTCTATAGATCCTTACATCCAATATGTAAGTTGCTTCGCCTAATTCCTTCATTGAAAAACAGTTCCCAAGCCAAGTCTTAATAGACTGCAATGTCAGGACGTCATTTCCAATGAGTAGTATGTCACCCACATACAAGACCAGAAATGCAACTGTGCTCCCACTAACCTTCTTGTAAACACAAGGTTCATCTTCGTTCTTAACGAATCCAAACTGTCTCACAGTCTCGTTAAAACGAAGATTCCAACTCCTAGAAGCTTGCTTCAATCCATAGATTGATCGTTGTAACTTGCATACTTTTGCAGCATCGTCTTCGATGTCAAAACCTTCGGGTTGTGTCATGTACACATCCTCAAGGAGATTTCCATTAAGGAAAGCAGTCTTGACATCCATCTGCCATATCTCATAATCGTAGTATGCAGCGATAGCAAGTAAAATCCGAATGGATTTAAGCATAGTGACAGGTGAAAAAGTTTCATCATAGTCTACACCATAAGTTTGCTTGAAACCCTTTGCAACCAATCTTGCCTTAAAGGTAATCACATTACCATCCATGTCAGTTTTCTTCTTGAAAACTCACTTTCAACCTATGGGTTTTACCCCTTCAGGTTGATCAACCAAGGTCCACACCTGCTTAGCGTACATGGAATCCATTTCAGATTTCATGGCTTATAGCCACTTTTCAGAATCAGGCCTAGTAATGGCCTCCTGATAGGTGACAGGCTCATCTTGATCCATGAGCAGAACATCACCCTTCTGAGTCATGAGAAATCTATATCTCTCAAATGGGTGACGTGTTCTGTCTGACCTACGTGGTTCTTGTGTTACTTGAGCAGACTCTTGTACTACAACAACTTGTGTATTATGCTCTTGTTCCACCTCCGGTAAAGTTTCTTCTTGTGGTTGAAGTATTTCTTCAATTTCTACTTTGCTCCCACTGGCTCCAATGAATTCCTTCTCAAGGAATACACCACTTCGCGCAACAAACACTTTGTTGTCATATTGGTTGTAGAAATGGTATCCCTTAGTTTCTTTAGGATACCCCACAAAGAAGCACTTTTCAGATTTAGGTTCAAGCTTATTAGAGACCTGATGTTTCACATAAGCTCCACAACCTCAAATCTTCATAAAAGACATACTATTCGTCTACCAGTCCACATCTCATATGGTGTCTTTTCTACCGTCTTGGTTGGAACATGGTTAAGTGTAAGGTGCTGTTGTCAACACAACATGTCCCCAGAAAGAATTTGGAATGTTTGCATGACTCATCATTGATCGAACCATGTCCAACAGAGTTCGATTTCTTATCTCAAAAACAACATTCTACTGTGGCGTTCAAGGAGGAGTGAGTTGAGATAATATCCCACACTCTCGCAGATAGTCATCAAACTCTTGACTCAGGTATTCACCTCCTCGATCCAATCGAAGGATTTTAATACTCTTGCCAATTTGGTTTTCTACTTCATTCTTGAATTCCTCGAACTCTTCAAAGGATTAATTCTGATTTGTGTCCTATAAGATACACATATCCATATCAACTGAAGTCATCAGTGAATGTGATGAAGTATTGAAAACCACCTCTGGCTGAGGTACTAATGGGTCCGCACACATCGATATGTATAAGGCCCAAAAGCTTAGTGGCCCTTTCACCCTTTTGAGTGAATGACGCCTTAGTCATTTTTCCAATAAACAAGATTCACATGTCTCATATGATTCATAATCAAATGAGTCCAATAATCCATCTTTATGGAGTTTTGAAATGTGCTTCTCATTTATGTGGCCTAAACGACAATGCCAAAGGTAAGAAGGATTCAATTCGTTTGATTTGAACCTCTTAGTATTAATGTTATAGATAGGCTTTTCGAGATCAAGTACATAAAGTCCATTAAACACATGTGCACTACCATAAAACACATCATCATAATAAATGGAACAACATTTGTTCTTAATTATAAAACTAAAACCAAGTTTATCCAAACTTGAATTAGAAACGATGTTCTTCTAATGGCAGATGCATTATAACAGTTCTCTAACTGAATAATGAGCCCAATGGGCAAAGTCAAATCATAAGTCCCTACAGTCAATGCAGCAACTCTTGCTCCATTTTCAACTCGTAGGTCGACTTTTACCCTTCGTCAATGATCTAATCTCATTTGCACAAATAAACAAGTACTAAATATGAGAACTACATCGAGTATCTAATACTCATGATGCAGAAGTAGATAAATTGACCTCTATAACAATCATACATGAACTGGAAGTCTCACTTCCTTTGTTATTCTTTCATTCTTCTAGGTATTTTGCACAATTCCTCTTCCAATATCCGGTCCCACCGGAATGGAAACAGGTATCCTCTTTAGACGCATCGCCCTTAGGCTTCAAGGCTTTCAGCTTGGGAATCTCATTGCCCTTGCCCTTTGCCTTGCCCTTGCCCTTGGACTTGCTGCTTTGCTTCTTTTGCTCTTTCCATCTTAAACCATCAAGATGGCCTTACCTTTGCCCTTTGATAGAGTTGCTTGAGGTGTATGATCATATCATACGCCTCCATGCTTTCATGACTCTCATGATGTTTCTGCAACTCAGGGGTCAAGGTAGCAAGCATAAGACAACAAAACATCTAAGACTTTATCCTGATGCTTCTTATAAGCATCTTTGTCAGTCCTAGAAGTACTTGCAGATGGTGTCTCCTTAGGAACAATTCCTTTGAGGACATTTATTTTCATGCTTGAGGACAATCCTCAAGTTTCTATACCAGTCTAGAAAATTTGTTCCAGACAACTTATCCTTCTCAAGGATAAATCGCAATGACAGGTTATTTAATGCGTGCGATGTCATAAAAATCACAGAAATAAAATATGCAAAGTGAGTATCATGACATATATAATATTTAATTAGGTCTTTAATTAAATATTTCTCCCACTATTTTATTCAAACCAATGACCCTCTACATTGATTCGTAAAATTTTCCTTTGGAATATTTTATAGTAGGCCAAGATCCATATTTCATCTAGCTTTAAGTCAACTTTGGTTGATCGCTTAAAGTTTCGACTATTTAGGTAGGAAACTCTTTCCAATTGTATCTTATACAATTCTTGGATAGTTGGGTGAATAACATCTTATTCTAATTCATCTTATGAATTAAAGCCCAACTTTTCATTGCCTTTAAGCCTCTCAATCTTATTGAATCTCACTTAGTTAAGTCAAACCCAATGGTTGGCAGTCAGACATTACTTGCTTGTCCTATCGCGCCTTACTGCTATAGATAAGAGTGCCCTGCTTTGGCAGACCCACACTACATCGATAACAGTCTTGACGAGTGCCAGGCATCAGAAGGCTATCATGACTTAATATTTTATAATGAGGGGTTTTCATAAATAGATCTCACCATATAATGTTAAACTATTTAACATATATAATTCATACATGTATCTCATACATATATATAAAACATGCAAATGCAACATACATGTAATAATAGAATAAAATAAATAAAGCATATGAGAACTTATATACATGCATCCCATGACATGATAAAAGAAATATTTTATGTCATTTTAATCAATCACAAACACGCGCTCGGAATAGATAGCACGAAGTTATCAAATTAAAACATATTAATTAAAAGATCTCAAATTTGAAATGCAAATATATCATATATATAGGTGTTCCGTTTTAACTAATTTTATTAATTAAAAGGATTTCAAATTTTGAAATATAGATACTCCATATATATAGATGTTCTGTTTTTAATTAATCTCATTAATTAAAATATTTCAAAATTTGAAATATAGACATTCCATATATATAGGTGTTCTGTTTTTAATTAATCTCATTAATTAAAAGATTTCAAAATTTGAAATATATATATATATAATCAAATCATCCATTTGCTGATTTACGTGAATGAATGGAACCATTATATTGGTGCTAAAGTCACAACTTTACGGAACTATTTGAAATATATACATATGGCGCAAGAAGCAAATCACCAGGCGTTGTTGAAGATTGTGACATGCATTTGGCATATTGGTTTTAAGGGATTAAATATTTTTTAAATTCAAAATAATCATACTTCAAAACCGAATTATCTTGATATGGATACAAGAATTTCAAAATTCAAGAATAGCCATTCTGAGCCATTCTTGGCCAAGATTTCGAAAAAGAAATAAATTTTGAAATTTGAGATAGCCATATGGATTCGAAAATACTAATTCATCACCATGAAAATAGCCATATGGATTTCAAAAATTCTAATTCATCATCAAGAATTCAAATTTTTGAAAATAATGATTGAACACATATGAATTCAACTCTTGAATTTATGTGTCTCACATGTTTCTGAAAATCAAGTTTATACAAGAGTGTTTCTTAACCACATATATCAAAATCGAATTTTTGACAGAAACACATCAATATATAAAATGAGTTAATTACAGAGTTATCTCATAACACTATCAATAGAAACATGCTTCTATGAACCTTATTGGCAAAAACAAAACCATGTTATCACATAACATATGAATTTCAAAATTATCATATAATCATATGAATAAAACACATTCATATAGAAAATACAAAATCGTGTTTATCACATAAACAAAAAGAAAAACATACAAAACCGTATTTATCATATAAATTACAGGTAATGTCATTAAATAGAAGTACGTTTTCACAAGTGGCTCTGATACCACTGTTGGGAAATCATGCATATAGAAGTAGCGGAAAACAAAAATTTTACATGCAATTCCCTCCCATAGACCCTTGTGAAATATCATAAATCATATTTGATTTACCCGTTGAAGCGTGGCAGCTACACGAAATGAGCTATGTCAATCCTTCCGACGCAGTAGCAGCGGCGGCCTTTAGAAGTCCACACAGCAGCTGGGGCCGTCACACGTCCACCTTGATGCTCCTCTGAGACTCTCTATGCTAGTAGTGAATTTCAGAGAAAACAAGGATTAGCTTTCTCTGAGTGAGAGTGTGTGAATTCAAAATTCATGTGTGTATTGAGGGTAGGCTCATATGTGTTGCTATTTATAGCCAACACTCCACTCTCATCTCATAGAAAACTTAAACCTAGTTTGTGTCTTATTGGGCCCATCTGATGTATGCCCAATGCAATTAAATTAGTCACACTAATTCAATCTAATTAAGCATCAATTAAAACTGCTTTAGTGTGTGACCCTATAGGTTCTTATAACGTTGGCAATATTATTAAATCTTATTTAATAATATAAACAGTGAGCGGTATCTAGCAACACATCAATGTTACCCAAGTTATAAGAAAGTCAACGGTTTGACATAACCTTTACGTGATCGATGTTATTGTACAATTCAATCCCTTTGTCCAAATATCTAGATTTAACACAAGCATGGAATTAGTCATCTTGTATAGTTAAATCGTTAGTTTCTTGATTACCGAGTAGACTGATAAAATTAAATGAGATTAATGTCACACATTAATTCATTTCAGCACGGCCATGCATTTACTCAGTCCTACTCATCAAGGGGCCCACAGATATATCTCTCGTAATGTGAGAGGGACAAATCCTATCTATGTTACTCACATCGCCCACATGACTCGTTATATGCCTAATGACCGCCTTTATAATTACCCTATTACGGATAACGTTTGACGGTATTAAAGCACATAACTCCTCATGCAGCGGATCGTAGTAACTTCAAGTCAAAGGACTACATGTACCATCATCACTATGAGAATCATCTATGACATTCACGTTACGATCCATGTGATGTTCTCAAAGTGGGTCAGTCCAATATATATCACCATATATATCTATGTGCAGACTTGATATCACATATCCATAACTTGTGAGAAAAGGTTATCAGTCCATACACATACTAGTCTCAATGTATTACTGTTGTCCTGTTGTTTACAGTAATACTTGACTAGGGATATTTAAGAATGGAGTCTCACTATTAGGTTATGTACCTAATCTTTATTCCATTCTAAGGACATCATAATGTTTATTAAAATAAATAAACAATTAATGAAAACAATGCCTCATATATATATATATATATATATAAAATAAAATGTCACAATATCATAATAAAAATGCAACTATGATTGGCCCTCTAGGACATACACCAACAGAATCTTATAATAGAATGTAGAATATGTGAGTGAAAATTTGTCCATTATCATTCCCAAGAATACAACTTACACACGGGGATGACGAATATAAAGGGGGCAGTAGGTAGGGATGTCAAAAGTGGCCCAGCCCGCTAAGCCCGCCTAAATTGGCAGGTTGGACTCAATTTTTAGGACCGCCAAATCATAAAAATCCGCTTAGCCCGCCATTTTTTTTATTATTATTCTACACCCTAATGGCTAAACCCAAGAATATTGGCTCAATAATATCCTAACCCTAATAAGGTCTCCAAGCCTAATTTCACTACCCCACCCCCAAGTCCTTCCCGCAAGCTGCACAGCCAGCACTAGCAGCCTCTTCCTCTCACTTTCTTCTCTGATTTCTTATTGTCTCTCATAGAGTCTATAACAAAGTCTCAAGACATTAGAACACAAACACAACTCTTTCTCTTTCCCTCTCCAGCTCCCTCTGACCGACCGACCCTCCCTCTCCTTCTCGTCGTCGCCGCTTCCTTCGCCGGCAACCTCCCTCTCTCCCTCCCTTCTCCGGTTCGCCACCCAGCGCGTCCTTGAGGACCGCGAGTCGGCGCTTTCGAGTCCTGGACGAGACGACTCCTGGGTCTGCTTCCGCCGGAGAGGGATTATTAATTATTAATGGATTTTGATTTGGTAATTATTAATTATTCTGTACTTTTTTAGTTTATTTTTAATTGAAATTGATGAAATTTTTATTAAAAAAATAGATATATTTTATTTTTTAATTAAGAATTTTATAGTAATAATGTAATAAAGTAAAAAATGCCATAGTGAGAAAAATAGGCGAACCAGCCCGCCATCTTGTCCAAAAGCGAGGCGAACTCTATTTTTAGGACCGTCAATTTGGCGGGATGGGCTACCCGCTTTGACATCCCTAGCAGTAGGGTCCTTGACCCCCTCAAATTTTGCAACATATTATGTAATTACTGTTTTTTTTATGAACATATTATGTAATTGTAAATAGGTAAATTCACCAAGAAATTATTATAGCACAAATAGTAGGAGTTTTGTCTTGTTATTTTTGTTCATATGAAGGGATGCAGTTTGATCCCTATGCTGCCATCACTTTAATTTTATTACCTCCTCATTCAAAACTACGTATAACATAATAAATTGTATTTATTTTATTTTTCTTTATTAATACCTTATAATTATGTAAATGTATATAACATCATAATTTTCTTATCTTATCTTATTTATTCTACGATATGAGTCATGTAAGTTATTAGATTTAATATATTCCATATTATTTTTTTATATATATATGATTTAAGAATACATGCAGCGTATATAGTTAATAAAAATAATTTAATTATTTTAGGATATGAATATTGATTGAGAATAGATTCTGGAATTAGACGGGAGATATAATTCTCATTTATTATCTTAGTATTTATATTGAAAAATTAGATTATTGAATGATTTATCATTTAACATCGATTCTATATTATTGATATGTTTTTTTATTGAGAAATACATTTTGTATACTATAAAATTATTTATTATATACAATAATTTAACTTTTTTAAACTATTAATCCAATTTTTAATATTATACATTAATTCAATATTTTTAAAAGTTGAATTATTAATAACTTTAAAAAGTTGGATTATTACAGGTTATTACTAATTTTATAGTGTACAAGCAGTATTTCTCTTTATTATTGAACAATATATTATTTTTCAAATTCAATAAATGTATAATATGTATTAATAACTTTTTATTATGATTTTTTTATTAATAATAGAAATTATAATATATATATATATATATATTTAATAATATTAGTCTCTGCTTACACAGGAAGCAATTTTCTAAATTATCTATCAAATATAGGGAGACCTTATATTCTCATGGTCATATTCCTAAGGAATAAAATTTTAATCTAATTACTATACGTCTAAGGTACGGTCTAAATTAGAGATTTCTAATTAAAAGACTAACTATCACCCTAACTAATCTCAAGTTGATAATATTTTCTCAATGAACCATAAATATCTAAGTCCATTTAGAACTGATGATAATGCTTGATGAACCATATAAAACTCCTTACTTTAGAATTAATAATGCTTGATGTACAACAGAAATACGTCCAACTTATATTCAATATGTGCTATTCATGTTACAGGATATGTGCTATACGTATATGTTACAGGATGTGTGCTATATGTGATATACGTATAACACACATCCTATAACATGAATAATACAAATTGGATACAAGTTGGATGTATTTATGTTGTACGTCAAACATTAGTGCTCTAGAATTACTCTAAAGACTACTTTTTTTTTTTTTGGATCCCTCCATGGTATCAATCGGAACGATTCCAGTGACTAATTCCCCGCCAGTTTGTGCGTGCACCTCAAGGGTGGAATAACTGGCCAAGGTCCTCTCTATATACAAACTGCCCCCGGGATCAAACCTGGGACTAAATGATTAAGCAGCCGAAACCACTGCCACTTTAGCTAGGGCCTAGGTTGCTCTGAAGACTACTTAATCAAATCCAAAACATAATTACGGCCTTATTGTGTATTCCCTGGGCTGCATACAGCGAGGCCCAAGTTCATTCGGATCGAGTTCGAAAGTCGAACCAGTCGCGTGCACCCTCCAAACACTACTACACTCATCGATCTTTCGTGTGTTTCTCTCTCTTCATCTCTCTCTTTCTTCTCTGTGTGTGTGAGCCACACGGTAAGATGCAGGCCATTACAAAGCGCTTAGGGCACCAATCACCAGCTTCAATCTCATCCCTCAAATCCTTGTACCCAATCTCTCATCACAGTAAATCTTCCATTTCCCCCAATTTTGCAGCAATAATGTGCTTTCCTCTCAACTCCCATTTCTAGGGGAGCTTGATTGTTGTAATTTGTGATTCTTATCGTGATTCTGATTCTGATTCTTGTTGTTGGTTTTTCAGATTATGGAGCGAACCACGAGCGTTACGCTTCTACCCTTGCAACCAAGGGCGTTGGCCACCTTGTCCGAAAGGGTACTGGTGGTAGATCATCTGTCAGGTATATAAATCAACCATTTGCTGGAGTATGATTGATTCCAACTGAGCTGGTTCACTGTAGATTTTTTCTACCTTGAACTGATGTTGATTCTTTTGTGACTTGCTCATTCATTGTTTTCAGCAGAAGTTTTCCTCTTTTAATTTTTAATATATTTTTTTGGTGATAATGTATGGAAAAAGTTAACTTCTGTTGGTTGAAGAACTACATTTTGTAGGTAAAGAATTTTAGGGCCTATTTTGGTTACTGTTTTTCAGTCTCTGTTTTTTCTTTTTTCTGTTGTCAGGATTTTGGGAAGGAAATATTTACTTTATTGAAAACAATAAAATCTTATTTTCATTTCTGATTTTATGTTTTCACAATTCCCTTTGCAACATTCTGAAAAAACAGAGAACTCAGGAAATGGAAACAAACTGATAACTGAAACCAAATAGTACCTTGAATACCTAGAGGTGAAAAACCAAGAGGAAAAGGATGAAAACAAAAAAAAAGAATAAGTGTCTTTAGACTATTGAGTATGGATTTTGAGCTATAAAGTAAGGTGTTTTATATTTTATTTGTTTAAGTCTTTAAGACTTGATGGATCATGGAAGTCTAATGTAGAAAGAAATAAGTATGGTCAAGTATCCAAAGAGCTTAGAACAAGGGCACACCCTGGCTGTAAAAATGAGGGCGAGCCTATCTTGCTAAGCTGCATTCTCTTTATTTTCCAATGAACATCTACCATTTGTCTTTAATGTGCAATTTGAGCTTTTATTTAGTGGATTCCTGTATGAATGAGCCAACTCACTTAAGTATCATAGGCTGATAGGAGTAACACATTAGATTGTTGTTACTATGATGCATTATTTGACTGCTTAGTGTTGATGATCTTTTCACCTCTAGACTCTGAGCTTTCAAATTGGATGTAGTTTCTGAATTTTAGAAAATTTCAATTATGAGTGAACAACAAACAAAGATTCCTTACATGGAATGGGCTGATGTTCATGAAAATATTTCAAGAGTGGTTAAGAGTGCAATGGCAAGTAGTTAATTTTCCTTGTTTAAGAAGCACTAGACACTGTAAATAATATTTGTTATTATCTCCATTTGGCAGGATATGGTTTCTGTAAGTTATATCACAGATGGAAAGGGTTGTGATTTTGGAAAAGTTTCTAGCAGAATGAACTGTAAAATATCTTTAATGTGACCTTAACAGATTAAGAACATCTTTTGGAGAATGAAAACCTTCTTCCAATCTTCTTAGTCTGTTGAATTTTTACGTTTCAATGAGATTGAGTTTTATTTTCTTCTTATTTTTTTTTATAGATTTTCAGTAAAGGTGTCAGCTAGTGTTGATGTGATTTTAAAATAGTCTTGTGATAGATAGTCAAATTAATATTTCAATGCAATTCTTTTGGCAGTGGCATTATTGCTACAGTCTTTGGAGCAACTGGATTCCTTGGTCGTTATGTTGTGCAACAACTTGGTGAGTTTTAATGATGTACTGTGTATGGCTGTTTCAAAGAAAATCTTACCAGACTTTTCTTTGAAAATGCATTTTAATTACTTTTTCCTTAAATAAAATATTCTGGAGTAAATTCTGACTTAACTTATGACTATTAAATTTTTGTTTTCTATTGTTAATTTGTTGCTTTTTTCCCCTTGATGTGTGATGCCATTCTCTTCTTTCAGCTAAAATGGGATCTCAAGTGCTAGTTCCATTTCGAAGCTCTGAAGATTGTCACCGTCATCTCAAACTGATGGGGGATTTAGGACAGGTAGCATAAGATAATGTTATTATACATGTAAAGAGTTAATCCTTGCCTCATGTTTCTTTTTGGTCCGAATGGATAACAAAACAATGCATAGCGTTATTTCCGTATGGTATTTGTGCTAATCTGCCTACAATTAATATGCGTAGGTTGTACCCATGAAATACAACCCAAGAGATGAAAGCTCGATAAAAGCTGCCGTGGCAAAGGCCAATGTTGTTATCAATCTTATTGGTATGCATGTTGTCATGTAATTTCCCACTTAGATGTTTCAAAGTGTTCGAATGTATGAATTTTGGACTTCTTATCGGACTCTCATTCTGGCTGAGTTGGTTGCTGGCAGGAAGGGATTATGAGACTAGAAACTATAGCTTTGAGGAAGTGCACCATCACATGGCTGAGCAACTTGCAGTGGTAAGTTCTCTACAATAGCTTTCATCCTATATCATGTATTCATGTTAACATCGTTTTCTTTTTCATAAAAGAAGAGATTTTATTAACTAGAAGACAAGAATATTACATAGAGAATAGAGCACAAGAGATCCTCAATGCAAAAAGAATAAATGAAAGAAGATATTAAATTGCACAAGAGATTTTGACGCCTTCCTTTCCCTTTTTCTTTATAACTCATGGACATGGGTTTGAGTCTTTATTTTGATGCATACAACAATTTTTTGTTTAATGGATATAAAGTGAGCTAATATGGTGCCTTGCAAAGTTTGACATTGCTTGGTTTAGTTTGAATATCTGTATTCTTCTAAAGTTTGGGGTTTCCTAAATTGACTGGAATTTTTTTTTTACTTATTTATCAAGAAATAATTCTGAATTATTGCAGATTTCCAAAGAGCATGGTGGTATCATGAGATTCATTCAAGTTTCTTGTTTAGGGGCGTCTCCTTCATCTCTATCCAGGATGCTTAGAGCTAAAGCAGCTGCTGAGGAAGGAATTTTAAGGGAATTACCTGAGGTACATTTTGTTTTTAGCTGTGCTAATATGTTACTCTGCCCATTCACGTTTGAAGCTGGAGGAAGAAAGGGTCTTTTTTTTTTTTGTAATAATTTCTTTTATTTATGTAAAGCCAACTTATTTTAAAGCCAAAGCCCAGGCAATATACCTTTTAAGCGCCCTAATATATTATATTACTGTTGACTTTTCGCTATATTGGTCTTGGCTTCTTGTATTCTAGAAAACAAATGGTGAAAGTTGGTTAATTAATTCTTAGTAGGTTGGAGTTTATTTAGCAACCTGCTGAATATTGATTGAAAAGATGGTTTGATATAATCGCATTGCTACTTTTTGACTTAGTAAAATTATTCCTATTTCTGGTGGGCATTCTATCAGACTATCAATTAGAATACATATTTGTTTTTATGTAAATTAAAACAGTAAAAATATTTTTACTCATACAGTTGAAATATGTGTACTCATTTCGCCCCACAAGATAGTAGATGGTTCACTTGCATGCTTTGCTATCACGTAAGAGCATTAATATCAGACTTCCTAACATTTACCTCTACAGGCCACAATCTTGAAACCTGCTGTTATGATTGGTACAGAGGATCGGATTTTAAATCGGTGGGCTCATTTTGCTAAAAATTATAGCTTTCTTCCATTGATTGGGGATGGCAGCACAAAGTAAGTATTAATCTATCAAGCAATTATTGTGAGATTCAATTGTTTTTACCAAAGTGAATTGTGTTGTGTGTGGTTCTGCTAATTCATATTTACATTCACAATTATTGCAGAATCCAACCTGTATATGTTATTGACGTTGCTGAGGCACTTACTACAGTCTTGAGGGATGATGGCACTAGCATGGGCAAGATTTATGAACTGGGTGGTCCAGAGATTTTTACTGTGCATGAATTGGCAAGCTCCGACTCAATCTCTTGTGCATGATGCTATTTATGTCTCACATGTTCTCAGTACAAGAGATACCATGTGTTTTAGGAAATCACTCATGAAGAAACTGTTGAAATGATTTGGTTTTCTTTTATAAAATGCAGGCAGAGCTCATGTATGACACAATCCGTGAATGGCCTAGATATGTGAAGGTCCCTTTCCCAATTGCAAAGGTATGCTCATCACTTCATCGTTTGATTATTCATTTACTTACCATTGGAAGGCGGACAATTAACATATTTTTGGCCCTAGATTATTTATCGTTTGGATAGGTATAAATGAAACTTAATGCAATTCTTAGATTCTTACATATATAGATTAGGATTTCATGAATGCTTGATTCATTTGTTTAATGCATCCAGTCATCCATTATTAAATTTGAAACAAGCCAATATTTCTCAAGTTAAATAAGATTTGGTCTGTTGGTCATGGCCCTAAAATTTGTAGAACTTGCAATCTTGTATAGATTTGAATTAATTTGCCTTTTTTTTAATGTGCTATAGGGTAGTATCCGCGTAGTGTGGCTCACAGTCACATGTGTGATTTGGAATACTACTTTCACTTGGTCCTTTTTGTTTCAGCTGTGGATTAATTGCTAGATGAATACTAAGTTTAGTATTGAAAAGTCATATAGTGTTGCTTTGGTGACATCAAATTCTAACATTACGTTGAGTATTGAATGATTTTCAGGCATTGGCGACACCGAGGGAAATGTTGCTAAATAAGGTCCCCTTTCCGCTACCAAATCCTAACATGTTCAATCTGGATGAGATTCATGCTTTGACTCGAGATACTGTTGTTTCAGAAAATGGTAAGTTCCTTAATCTATCATAAGGTCTTTCTTTCCATATTCTAATACATGATTTTAGAAGTCTTTCTTTTGATTGGTGATTTAGTATATACCCAGGTTTACAGTGAATACTACACATGACAAAGTATTCACCATCTAAAATCTACTATAAAATATATATATATATAAAATGGGCGGCCCGATGCACAAGCATCCTGCGTTACGCAGGTTAAAAGGAAGGGCCACACGGATACACCATTATCGTTTGTCCTTTGTTTTACCATCTCATGTCCTACAATTTTGGTTTGATAAAAATTTGCAGCTTTGACATTCAATGATCTTGGAATAGTTCCTCACAAGCTGAAGGGATACCCCATAGAGTTTCTTATTTCGTATAGGAAAGGAGGTCCACAATATGGTTCTACGGTGAGTGAAAAGGTGTCTGCAGATGACTGGCCTTAAGATTATTTGGGGATGTTTTTGGACCTGAATCATTTTTTCTTTCTGTGTTGTTGCCTGTACTACCAACATTTCATTTCACAAGTTGACAGAGTTTTGGAAAAAGCTCAACATTTTGTATCCTTCATAATGTAGAATATGCAATCGTGTTTGATAATGATGATAATAAAATCCAGATACTTGTTGATTCATCAACCAAATCGCCTTTTAATCAGTTCTCCATATCATTCCCCATATATATATATATATATAATATATATATATATATAGAGAGAGAGAGGAGGGATCCACTTACTCCATCAAATAACTTTCGATAAACATAAAATTAGATCAATCCAACCGTTGAATTTTATGATATTATCTTGATGATTATGCATATCAAATTTTAGAAAAATCAGACATAGATAGATATATTATCTAACACTCAACATTTACATATATTTTCAAAACTATATTATACGTCGAAATAATATGAGATGATGAAGCATCAAATTATATTAAAATTTTATGAAATTTTATACACTTGATCTATGTTTTGTAAATTAATGTTTCAACGATTGGATTAATCAAATTCATTGTATATATAAAGTTATAAGATGGAGTAAGTATATCAAGACTTACTCTGGAGTAAGTGGATCCCTCCTCATATATATATATATTCTATATTTTGTTTCTTTCTTGATATTATATATATAGTAATGCTAAATGTATATCATAAAATCAGTCATTATTAACAACCATATGTAATAATCCAACTTTTCAAAACTATTAATCTAACTTTTAAAATGTATTGTATAATATTAAAAATTGAATTAATAGTTTTAAAAAGTTGAATTATTGTAAATGGTAACTGATTTTATAGTATACAAAAATTATTTCTCTTATACATATATTTTCATATAGAGTACTACAATGTGTACAATGAAAAACAGTCAAAACAATTAATATATTATGCACAGCATATATTATATAATGTGCACATCATGTATTACATATTATACACAAACCATATATCACATATTGTGCACGTCATATATCACATGTTATAAAGAAAAATGATGTTTCAACATGTGATATATGATGTGCACAACATATTATATATGATGTGCATAACATGTTATATATTGTATGTGTTCATATTACATATTATATGTTGTGCACAATTTGTTCACTGCTTTCATATATTTTTATGATACTACATTTTATTATTTTTATAGAGTTTATCTCAACAATAAATTATCAATCTCTATTCAATAATATTTAACATAGTTTTATTATAAAAAAAATATTTAACATAGTTTTATCTTGCACACACAATTTTATATGTATTTATACATAATTATGTATAATCTACATACATTTATGTACAATCTTTATACATTTATACACAGTCTATACATATTTATGCATGACCTACACACATTTTATGTTCAAGCTACATGCATTGCGCACAATCAACACAGAGTTATACATACTAATTAACATACATTTTGTTTCTTTTATAGTTTGTTTTCACTTTTATTTTGGAATTGTAGGTATGAGTGATGATTTTGTGAAACCAGCACTACATCATTTTATGCCTAAGATAACCCTACAAAAGTATTGCCTAAAGTAAACAAAGATACCTTTTTGGACTAAAGGCAACACTTTTGAATAAAAGACAATAGTTTTTTTTGGATAGTCTATAAAGGGGTTGCTTTTGATAAAAAATTGTTACCTTAAGTGATAATAGGCAACACTTTTGAGTCGTTGTCTAAGAAAATCATTGCCTAAAGTGACTATAGGCTATGATTTATGTAATAGTTTAGGCAACGATTTCGCAAACCGTTGCCTAAAGTGTTAGGTAAAAAATAGTGTAGTGTAGTATTTGAAATTGTATTTGATTTTTAAATTTTTTTAAGATAATACAATTTAAAAATATTGTTACATGTTTAAAGATTTTTAAATTGGTTACAATTTCAGTCGGAGAAAATTGTGGAGAAAGAGAAATAAAAATCACAAAATAAGAAGAGAAAAAAATCTGAAAAAATAAGGAAAAAAATACAATGAACCAACTTTCTATTTTTATGTAGTTGAATACATAAGTGGATGTATTTTGGATATACACGTAGTCGGAATATTTATTCTAATAATCAATTTTCTTTTTCAAATAGCAATCCAAGATAGATGTATCATGAAAATTAAGGACATATGGAAGGTAAAATTTGAGAAAAATAAAAAGATATTATTGGTTAGCTAGCATGCATATTATTATTTTTTATATTTATATTTCTGCGTAAAAAGGCCATTTGTAATAATTAAGTTAAGTAGCAGGCGTAAATTTGGACTGGGTCCTCGGTCATAGCCTAATCGAAGCATTAGAAAATAGAAACTTTATGTATTCTAAAATTCAGAGTTGCTGGGTCTTCGGTCCTAACCTACCTAGTTGCAGCATTAAAATTTATCAAATACCCTTAAACTATCGGTAATACCAGGTGAATAACATATTTTGATTCTCAGTATTAATGAGTAATACTACGTGTTATACTAAAAATAACATAAAATCAATTATTAATAGACAAAGTTAGATTGAGTAAGTATAAATAATATTGGATATTATAGTATAAAAATTGTCATTGTCTCAATATAAAAGTTTGAATATAATGTTAGATTGAGTTAGAATATAAATTGAATTGAGTAGTCGTAAATAATTTTTAGTGACTGATCGATTTAAATTGAGTGGCTGAATTTTAGTGTCAAATTTAATATAAATAAAATATTTTATTCAATCAATAATATCTATTTAATGTGCACTATGTTATATTATATATTGAAATGCACGTGCATAATATATATATTGATAGTTGTGCATTCATATGATAGGTAATACAATTTCTTTAATATTTGCATTATGTGTTGATGTACATTTTACTATAATGTGATGTGATTTAAATAATTGGTCGAACATCTATTCTATGTTTGCTGGGATAAATTAGTTGTATTTTTATTGTTCATTAATCACTTTTGTTAAACCAATACTCCCTCCGTTTAGTCATTTATGGATAAGTATTAGAAAATATATTAATGATTTTGATATGTGTAAAACTATATTAAAATATGATTATATTATGCTTCATAGTTTTACTAGAACATTTTTTAAACAAACTACATTAAAGATAAATTTGATATACTATCATTAAGTATGTATGTATTGGTGAAACACCCCTGTTTCACCCATTTGAAAACGAGATTGTGAATGTTAATAGGGGGAGCCCTAACTCTCAAAGATCTAATGATAGCATCTCTGATGAGGTGACCTCCATCCAAAGAAAAAGCAATCAAGAGGTGCACTCTATGCTGGAAACCTGAAGAGGTGGAGGAATCATTATTCGTCCAGAAGATACAGAAAAAGTCAAGGCGGTTTTAGATGTCAAATTCAAAGAGAGACTCAGTGCGAGGAAGAAGATAAGTGTCAATCAAATACCAGCTGGAAGAAAAGGTACTACGAAGGCTCTGATGCGTAAGGGTAAAAGGGGAAAGCTACCACCTAAGCGACTTACGAAGCAGGGAGCCAAGAGCTCATCAGGTGTGTCTCAATCTCTTTTATGAAGATTCTCGCATGGAATGGGAGGGGGTTGGGGGGAGACGGTAAGGTGGAAATGGTCAAGAAACATATTAGAGATAGAAGAGTGGATTTTGCAGGTTTATTGAAACAAAACTAAAGAGGTTGAGTACGGGCATAGTGAAGAGGACGTGTGGTAACCAAATTATTAAATGGGTAGTGTCTGTAGCAAAGAGCTCTGTTGGAGGTTTAATATGTATATGGGATGATGATTTTATTAAAGATACGATGGTGTATGACAGGGAAAGGTGGGTTGCAGAAGGTTCCATCAAAAATGGTAATTTTAGGTGTGTTTTTTGTGTTGTCTATGGAGCATTATTTCGCGAGCAAAAATTAGCCCTCTGGGATGAGTTAGCTGAATTCAGAAGAACATGTGCTTTTTTGAGGTGAAGGACACACACTACTCTGATTTAAGCGAGGGAGATGATTGTATTTTTGGATTGATAAATGGGTGTGTGATAAAGAACTGAAAAGTAACCGACGAAGAGTGCAAAACTAGGTAGGAGTGGTGTATAAGCTTGAAAGGGTGATATGCTTGTTGAAACAGGACAGTTTCCCCTGGGTGTCTTGTAATAATGAAATTACAAGGGGACATAATAAGCCAAACTTGGAGGAACGTGAAGGTGAAGTGCTGTTGATGTTGAGACTTAGTGCCCCTGCACATGGTGCTTTGTTTGCTACTTATGTGTCCATTTATTCTACTTAGTGTACTAAGTGCTAAGTGTTGTGTTGAGATACTATCAATGGCTGATTGATATATCAATAATAGTGTAAAGAATATTATTTAATTTGTATTGAACTCAGTCATGACATTGTTGTGGTGACACTCTATCAGAGTACTCTTTTTTCTCATTAGGTTAGTTATGGTCTTAGGTTAGAAGGTTTTTTAACGAGACTCCTTTCATTGGGTTAGAGTTTTCACCATTTCAATTTCCTTTGTGGGCCCGTCTTCGGACTCCCATTAAAATTTATCGAAAAAAATGTATGTATTGAATGTACTTTAAATGACTATTAAAATAGAGAGAAATTATTAGTTGTTTTGAGACGGTGGCGGCGACAACCTGGCGGTGGTGGTGGCAGCTTGGTGGTGGTGGTTTGGTGTGTGGTGTGAGAGATAATTGAATAGTCTCTATTTTTTAAAAATAATAAAAAAATAAGAAAAATGGATAAATTTTACTCTAATTAATTTAGTTTGATTAGATTAAAATTGTATGAGTCCTACTACTGATTTGGCAAAATATAAGTGGTGCAGAGAGCATAGCACTTAATAATTTCTCTAAAATAAAATAGATGAAGTAATAATGAATAAGCTTTTAAATAAAGGAATTAAAAGTACGCAATAGGATCTCAAAACATGAATGATATTTGTACGAAGGGAATTGGACGAGTTAGGCGACGAACGTCTTTTTCTCTCTCTTGTGATTTGAAGTGCAACCCGTAAATACATGCAATTATTTGAGTGAAAAATTAAAAGATATTGGAATCCACATCGTAACAAAGAAAATAAAATATTTAATTTTAATATTTCTAACTTATTTAAGGAAGAAGAAATTATTCAATTGATTTCTTTTCAAAGTGATGGTGTGTGATTTAGTGTTCCTCCTATTTATTGAAAGAAGTAATGAGAATAATGGTAGTATTTAAATTATTATAATAGTTTTTAGTGATCCTTTGGGTGACCTACACCATCTCTTGTTATCTCCAATAACCACATCCATAATGAAAAATAAATAGTGATGAAACTGACTTATTATAAAGTGGTTGGTAATTTGTCTCTATTTGTTGGTAAGTAGATATACAAAATGTTGGTAATTTTGTAAAACAGCTAGTAGTCGTGTTTTATATGTTTGTAATGGAGACATTGATTCCTTGCTAAAGTTTTGATAAGATTTACTCATTTATTGTTGAATAAGGATGACAAATTATTATTAATTATTTTATTTTATTTTATTTTATTTTTATTTTGAAAAAGTAAAGATTTGGAACCCACATCATACAAAAAAAAAGTACATATTTATTTTTAACATTTCTAAAATATTTAAGGAATACAAAATTATTCTATTGATTTATTTTAAATTAGAAATAATTATTGTTTTCTTATTATTTTCTTGTAATCTAAATTAGATAGTTTTTTTTTGAGTGAAATATCATTTTTGTCCTTCACTTTGTACACGTGAGTCATTTTGGTCGAGATTTTTTAAAATGAGAAAAACGGTCCATCACTTTATAAATTGTAAATCACTTTGGTATCTCACTTTTAAAACGATCAAATTAGTCCATCACTTTATATATTATGAGTAAAGTTAGTCCCTCTCATGAGACCAAAGTGGACAAAAAGAGAGGCTAACTTGACTCATAATTTGAAATATATGGGATCAAAATAATTTATATTTTGTAAAGTGAGGGACCAATTCATTAATTTTGAGAAGTGAGAGAGCAAAGAGATTCAAAATTTATAAAGTGAATGACCAATTTATTTTTATTTTAATAAGTGAGGGACCAAAGTGACTCACGCATATAAAATTAAGGATCAAAGTAGTACTTTTCTTTTTTTAATAAAATATAAAAAATGTGAAAGAGAAAAAATTGTGGGAAAAAAAAGGAAAAAATGAAATTTTAATTGGTGTGTTATTAGATAAAATAATTGTAATAATGCTAGATGCACAATGAAAAACCAACCAATGTAAACATTGAGCCTATTTTGGCTTTGGTTTGAGTCCAAATAATCATTGAAATTGTAACGGACTGAGTAATTGTGACCCAAAATCTTATTTATTAACTGGTTTAACTGATTTTTTATTGTGCATTTAGCATCACTCAAATAATTGCATGTATTTACGGGTTGCACTTCAAATCACAAGAGAGAGAAAAAGACGTTCGTCGCCTAACTCGTCCAATTCCCTTCGTACAAATATCATTCCTGGATCTCAAAATGCTTCAAAATTAATAACATACTATTTCGTATATATTTTTTCCACATTTAATAAGTTCATTATTAATAAGAATTTAATTTTAATCTACGGACAATGTATAACTTTTTTACACAATCATCCAATTATGTACTATCGTGACAGTCATGATTGTATTTTTTTTCTCTCACTACCTAAAAAATCATACAAATAGAATATTTTAATTAGATGATAGTGTAAAATATATCTACATTGACACTATATCAAAATTAAACTCATATAATAATTGCTAAAATTCTTATCTTTTCACACGCAATTCTTAAAAAATAAAAGAAAAAAAAAACTAAGGTGCCAATGTGGAAACTATCCATGCAATATGGCTGTTTCCACCCTAGCTCCCATAGTATATCTATTTATATGATGCGCGTGTTCAATTCAACACGATTCCTACGAACCATGAAGCAACATCAGCCGGCGCACATTGTTAACGTGCACGTCGCCTCCCTTCATTCATTCTTCAACATGTATATTAAGATGGGAATTACACACAACAAAAAAACCAGCGAAAACAGCTAGTAAATTGTGCATAACATATATAATATAAAATACACAATATATATAACATGTAGTGCACAACATATATTACCTATTATGCATAACATATATCACATGTTACAATATCATCTTTCTTTGCAACATGTGATATATGTTGTGCACATCATATCATATATGGTGTGCAAAACATGTACTATTCGTTGTGCAATTTATATTCAACAATGCTACATGTACACTATTTTTCAGCCACTTTCAGCCACCAACAATTTTTTAAGGTGGGGTCCACAAAAATATTAGTGATAAACCATATGTATTTATTATGGGTGGCTGATGGTGGCAGCATTTTAGTGTACAAGAAGCATTATTGATTTATCTTATATACGTTGTGCACAACTTGTTGATTGTTTTGACTGATTTTTTATTATACCTCTAACAATGCTCAATCAAGATTGCCAATATTATATTGGAAAGTAGATAATACTATTGAAGCACTGCTAGGGTACAACAAAAAAACCAGTCAAAACAAAACAAATAGAAATTTGGGCCACAATTGGATAATAAAATATTAAATTAATTTTGCTGGATTTTTGTTGTTACTCAGCATTTGTGATACTATTTTACGCATCAATAACACGGCTCCTTCTTGACATAACTAACTCCACATACTATACGTTCTTTCTTGATTTTTGAACATATTTAACATGTATTTTAGAAATTTACAATCATTCATTCTAAACTTTCATGGTCGTGATCTGCTGAACATTTCTGAAACACGCATTTACAAGAATTTTCTATATACACATGTACAACTCTCTTTAGTCCCTCCTTCAAATTTCTGTATGATTCTTCTAATCTTCTTATTCTCTCTCTCCGTGTTCCATTTCTCTCTCTAAACCTTCCCTTTTTCCCTGCCGATTATACTCTTTCATCTTTTTGCCAAATCAGAAACAAAACAAACACATGATTCGTTTGTTTTCTTATTTTCTCTATTGAGTCCTAACACACACACACTCTTCATGCTGATTTGATTGATTCTAATAACACCGACTTTCTTTTGATCCCAAAACACAAAAAAAATAATAAAATAAAAAAGATTCCTTGCCTAACAATTAGTTACAATTTTCTCTTGTATGTGAGTTTTAGCGTGACATTGTGGAATTATTTTTATTATTATTTTTTGGTATAATCAGGAGCAGTTTATTGCCGACAGCAATGCCTAATCCCCTCGTCCCGAGAGCTCGCACTAAGCGGTAAAGGGCTGGCCACAAGAAGCTTTCAATTCTCATGAGTTTTGGTGATTATTTAGTAAATTTGGGTTTGGAATGCAATGAGAAGACGCTCTGTGGCAGGGGTTGTCCCTGACCAAATGGAGAAAGGTGCATCAAAGAATCATAATTCCAGAATTTTCTGTATTGCATCTTTGTCTGCATTCTTCTGGTTATTGTTCTTGTACTTCCATTTTGTGATCATAGAAGGAGGCAATAGTAATAACAATAACAGTAACAACAATGTTCAATCAACAAAATATGAGTCTAGTACTCCAATCCATGTAACTGATGGAAATGAGGTTAAAGCCCCTCCTAGGAAGATTGGTATCTTACCTAACCCTATAGCGGTCGCGAGGGAGGGCGGTGATGGTGATCACACTGATCTCAATCACACCCCTCCTAGGACGATTGGTGGTATCCCTGACCCTGTAGAGGCGGCGAGAAATGGCGATGATCGTGATCAGAACACTGATCACGATCATGCCCTTCCTCACATTGAGAAGAAGGATTACCCTTTTATGAGAGCCTTGAGGACCGGTGAAAACAAGAGTGATCCGTGTGGGGGAAGGTACATTTATGTCCATAACCTTCCCTCAAGGTTCAATGAGGATATGTTGAAGGATTGCAAGAGTTTGAGCCTTTGGACTGATATGTGTAAGTTCACTAGCAATGCAGGACTCGGTCCGCCGCTTGAGAATGATGAAGGTGTGTTCTCCGATACCGGATGGTATGCTACCAATCAGTTTGCTCTTGATGTGATATTCAGCAATAGGATGAAGCAGAATGAATGCTTGACAAAGGATTCATCTATTGCTGCAGCAATTTTTGTCCCATTTTATGCTGGTTTTGACATTGCAAGATATCTTTGGGGTTATAACATTTCAATGAGGGATGCAGCTTCGATTGATCTGGTTGATTGGCTCATGAAGAGGCCAGAGTGGAGGATAATGAATGGAAGAGACCATTTTCTTGTGGGAGGAAGGATAACATGGGATTTTCGGAGACAATCCGATGAAGAATCCTTTTGGGGCAATAAGTTTCTGTTTTTACCTGCAGCAAAGAATATGTCAATGCTTGTGGTTGAGTCAAGTCCTTGGAATGGCAACGATTTTGCGATTCCATATCCTACATACTTCCACCCTGCGAAAGATGCCGAGGTGTCCCTTTGGCAGGACAGGATGAGGCAATTGAAGAGGAAGTGGCTGTTTTCTTTTGCAGGAGCTCCACGTCCCGGCATGCCGGAATCAATCAGGAGTCAGTTAATTGAACAATGCAGAGGTTCTAAGGCTTGTAAGCTGTTGGAGTGTGACTTTGGCGAAAGCAAATGTCATTCTCCCAGCAGTGTGATGCAGATGTTTCAAAGCTCGCTGTTCTGCTTGCAGCCGCAGGGTGATTCATACACGCGAAGATCTTCTTTTGATGCTATGTTAGCTGGTTGTATACCTGTCTTCTTCCATCCAGGCTCCGCGTACTCTCAATATACTTGGCATCTTCCAAAAAACTATACAAAGTATTCTGTGTTCATTCCTGAGGATGATATTCGCAAGAGGAATATCAGTATAGAAGAAAGGCTTCTTCAGATACCTCAAGAGCAAGTGAAAATCATGAGAGATGAGGTCATTAGTCTCATTCCAAGGCTAGTATATGCCGACCCTCGATCGAAATTAGAATCACTTAAAGATGCATTTGATGTTTCTGTTCAAGCAGTAATTGACAAGGTTACAAATTTGAGGAAGGATATCATTGAAGGTAGAACACATGATGACTTTGTTGAGGAGATTAGCTGGAAATATGCTTTGTTGGATGAGCATGAAGTAGGATCTCATGAATGGGATTCATTCTTCTCAAAATCAAAGGATGGTAGTGGAGATTCTGATGAATCTGCCTCTGTCGAAGCTGCGAAAAGGCTCTAATTAACAATCATGAAGGAATGAGAAAAGAAAATAATCTGCAGGGTGCTGAACTGAGGTTTAATGCAGACTCAAATTGCTTTCCCTGAATTAGGTATAGAATTGAAAATTGTTTTGTTGGGGTCTTGGTATGAACATATTGCACAAAATTTCCCCTAACATGGTAGGTGCTGTTTGGTTTCCGTTTTCATTTTCTGTTTTCATTTCTTGTTTTCTCTGTTTTCAGGATTTCCATCACAAAATTTTGAAACAGAGAAAATTGAAAATGAAAACTGAAAATAAAAACTGAAAATGAAAACGGAAACCAAACAGCACCTTATATAGTCATTCTTTGCTATCCACATTTTTGTTAGACAGATTCTACTGATTTCTGCTTCTTGTATTCAGATTAGTGGCTCGGATGCATATTTTTTTCTTGGTTTAATAATTTATTTTGTATGTAATAGTTTTGTCCATTGATTCATATAGGAAACATTAACAAATTTGTTATGGTTAAGGGTATACTTGATCAGGTTCAACCATCGATGGAAGTATCAATTTAATTTTTGAGTTTGTGGATGCATAATTGCTGCATGAAAATGTGTTAAGAGAGTTGAAGCCTTATGTTGAGACATGGGAGTTGTTAACATTTCAAAGATAAATGCCATAGTGCATGTTTGGTTCCAAGTTTGGGAGGGTAAGAATTGATTCTGTTGATTTCAAAACCTGTTTGGTTTCAAGATTTCAAAATCAGTTCTTGGCTCTAAACTTAGTTATGGAAGAAGTGATTATTATTTTTCACTTTCTTTCAGAATCAATTTTAGAGTAACTACCAAACATAAATCATTTCACTTTAAAATCAATTCTAACTAAGCCAATCCTGACAGAACCAAATATACAAACACAGAACTAAATGCACTATTACTCTCTTTTACTTCTTCATTTGTTTGATTGTCTGGTTCCTTTATGAAGTAGCTAAAATGAAATAATATACATTCATTTTTTTTTTCGATAATTAAGAAAAAGAATTCAATATTTTGCTGTGTACAGCTTAGTTAATGGATTGTAGTGTATAGCTACTTATAATATGTTCTTGAAATACAATAAGTACATGTTCAAAAGAGATCTCTGTCATTAATTTGAAATGAACTGAAATAAATTTCAAGAATGATAGATAATGGATTAACCTAAAGCATGTGTTATTTTTTTTCTCTGAAATGTACCATTTGATTGGTTGAAACTATGAAATTCTGAGATTTTTCTTAATAATATGTCGAACTGATATGAGAAATTATTAGGTACACCAAGAGCAAAAGATTTATTTATTTTGTACCACTTATACTTTGAAACATCAACTATTATATCTTCTTATTTGAAACTTAACCCCCTCTCTCCCCACTGTAGTTGATCTTCTTTTAGATTATGTGTCATGCAATGAATGATGCAGAGTAAATGAATCTCTTGCTCTTGGTGCACTTAATAATTTTCAATTGATATTAAATGACTGTTAAACAAATGGGGGTAATACTATACTAATTTGCAGAGTTTATTTGATTTCCTAAAGCATAATTAGATACAAGGAACTCACTGAACAATGAGCTTCTCTAACTTGCCTATATGAAACAATTAGAAGCAAAATTTTATGAAAAACTTGATGGTCAAAAGAGATATAACTGTATGTAAACTGAGAATACATGCATGTCAATTTTGCATCTACTCAGTTCTTTTGCTTACTATATTAGAGAAAACAAAGTTCATGGCAAAGGGCAAAAGAATAGAAAGAAGAGAAGTTAGAACATTATCTCATTTTTTAATGAATTGCAAGCTGTTCGCATTCGAGTATCGCTCCATGAATCTCATGAACCTATCCCACTCCTTCGGACTCCGCATTACATACTTGGCTTCGATCACGGAAGGCCTGACTGAAGGACCCCTTCATCAATCAAGTATAGACCGGTGATGTCGCCTACTTCGCCAGAGGAATCGAAAACTGAGGGCTCATCAAACCTGAAGATAGCCATGCCGTTGGTTCCATCCCTTGATTTAGTGAGCCTCACATCTGGTGTTGTTAGTTCATCAGTTCCTTGAGTCTGCGTTTGTTTTTTCTGACTCTAGGGTCAAAGTTAGAGTGAATCACTGAAAAATTGACTCTGTTATGTGTTTGGTGCGAGAGTCACAGACTCATAATAGAGTCACAGTGACCCGGTGAACAAAATTATCAATTTTTTTCATTGAAGTCGTTGTATATTGCAGGGAGTCACTATGTATGCTGGTAGGGAGGCACAAATATATAAGGATATGTTCGGAGTCATTTTTGAAGTCAATGTGACTCTGACTCCTGTGACACTGACTTCATGACTCTCTTGACTCTGATTCCAGAGTCACTGAAAACAAAAGCTAGCTGTATATACAATAATATCACTTCACTCATTTTCCTCCTTTCAAAAAGTTGTCAACTTTTATAAATAAACTTTTATAAATATGTTGACAACTTGTTAATATTTTCATAAAAGTTCTCAACTTTTGAATGGATGAAAAAATGAGTGAATGACACTATTATATATACAAATATCAGTCTCCTTATTGGAGCTTCTCACAGGAAAGAGGCCCTTAGATGCAGAGTTTGGAGAAAGCATCATAGATATAGTAGGGTGGATTAGAAGGAAAATAGACAGCAAAACATCAGAAGAAGCATTAGACCCTAGTGTAGGAAACTGCAAGCATGTTCAAGAGGAGATGCTTTTAGTTCTCAGAATAGCACTTCTTTGCACTACCAAGCTCCCAAAAGATAGACCCTCCATGAGAGATGTGAATGTGATTATGATGCTTGGAGAGGCAAGACCTAGGAGAAAGTGTAATAGGGGCAGTGAAAATTTTGCAGCTAACAAGGATGTGCCACCACTTATTAGTACTTCATCAGTTAATGGCCTTATTTAGGACACCAAAACAAAGGCCTAGAAATCAGATAAATCAGATTCTTCTTCCATTGTGCTCAGAGATGTAAAACATGTGGCGCAGTGCACGAGACTTTCATCAGATGGAGTTTGAAGAAGGGTATTGTACTTAGAGATTTAGTTTAGTTAATTTCTCTATAACTTGGTAATCAATCCAATGCTGAGTATTTGTTCTTAAAAGAGATTAATGAGTATGTTAAATTGGATTAATGTTTGCAAATAGTAATGTATTCTGATTTTGGTCAATAGGTTTGTATTTCTGCCAGAAAACCAAATGTAAGAATTGCACCTAATTGATAATTTTAATAGGCGGAAATGTCTGGTGAACAATGGATAACCAGTCAAATTAATTAATGGGCTAATTAGATAATTTTTTGCCCAAAAAAAAATCTTTTAGTAGTTAATTTTTAGTGTGCTGAAATATTTGTGGCCCAAAATCTCTATTTGAACTGATTTTGGTTGATCTTTTATTGTGCAAATAATAACCCTCTTCTAATAGTGATAAATTTTGTCTCATTTCTTGGCTAGTGCCTTGTTCCAAAGGATTTTTCTTTTCGCTCTTTTTCTTGTATAAGGAATTGGAATCCATATGGTTCTACTTATCAGTCCATTAAATCTGACAAGCCCATATTCTCAAGTTTCTTTTTATTTTTTTTGGTAAACTATTCTCAAGTTATTTGATTCACAATTTACACCCATAAATAATAATAATAATATTAATAAACTAATACAATTTATAAAAGAAAATAAAATAAAATATTATGCCTACCATATCCTTCAAAATTGAGGATTTTCTCAGTATCTATAAAATTCAATAGTATCGATATATGTAGTTAAAAATCAATTGTTTGTCTTACAAGATCAATTTTCAAAAAGAGTAAAATATCATTTTTGTCCTTTATTTTATATACGTTAATTGTTTTGACCTCTTATTTTTTAAAATTATCAAATTGGTTCACCAATTTTTAAAATACGTATATTACTATAATATCATTTAAAATATGTATATTATTATAGTAAAGATATTTAATACAAAAAGTATTTAGGTAATAAAATAATAAAAAGATTATCTGTGAATAATAATCTAGATAGACACCTTATTTGAAGATCATTTATATTACCATTTTAGAGGTAATATGCATTATTGAAAAATTCATGTTACTAATATTATTGTATTGCTAATAAATTAATCTAAATTATTAGATAATTTAATCATAAGATTATCGATAATATGTAGAGGTTATTCTTTAACAAACGTACCTGTATATATGTCGGTCTTTTTTTTTTTTGGTTGAAAAGAATGTCAGTAAGGGGAGGCACCCCCATTACCAGCGGGCAGGGCGCTAGTGCCCCGATTCGGGGATCCAGCCAGATAGGGTGATGGGGACTTACGGGACTTGGCCCATGCCAGACATATTCACCTCTCCAAACTGGGCCGGTCGAGGCCACTCAGAGGACTCATTGACGTTGTCCCTGAGCGGTAGGGGATCTCCCTACGAAGGGATGCCCACCAATTGAGAATTTTGGATGGAGGGGATTCAAACTTACATCCCTTAAGAGGCTATGCTTTTCAAACCATGACCTTTACCATTTATGTCAACATCAATTGGTTATATATCGGTCTATCCATATGATCCTCTAAACTTTTTTTTTTAATTGAACGGAACTAAAAAAAACCCTAACAAAATAAAAACAGTTAGATCGAACGACGCAAGGAAAACCCCAAAAATCATCTACAAGTACTAAATTAAGAAAAACCGAAACATTCAAAAAGACATGCAAACCCAAATCAATTGATCACTACGATTTGCCAAACAATGCGCTGCACTATTTAATCATTCACTACTTTTCTCGCCTTTTTTTTTTAATGCTCTAAATTTTTTTTTATTCCTCCATATATCCACCGGACAGATTTCGATGACTAATTCCTCGTCGATTTATGCTTGCACCTCAAGATTGAGACGTTTGGCCAAGATCTTCTCTGCATACATACCGTCCTGATATCAAATCCGAGACTAGATGTTTAAGTAATCAAAGCCACTATCACTTGTGTTAGGGCCTTGGTTAATGCTCTAGACTTTAATATTTACATTTCACAAATGCTTGGGACACAACAAAAAAATCAGCCAAAACAGCCAACAAAGTCCATTTAACATTTTATGGCCAAAAAACATTTTTAATCATGAGTATATTTTTAATGGGCTAGGTGATTGTGGCCCAAATTCTTATTTGTTGACTATTTTGACTGGTTTTTTGGTGTGCCCCTAGCAATGCTCTTTACATTTTTATAAACAACATATTTATTTAGGTGGATCTATGGAACAAAAATAAAAATAGGGGTAAGTTACCCAAATATAAGTGCCACATTTTTATTGGATTGTTCCTGATAATGGGTCCACCTATAAAATAATTTATACATTTTTTCTATTTTATACTTTTACCCTTACATATTATCTGTATTTGAAAATAACACCCTCATTAACTCAACTCATTAACCAAGACACACGTTTTAATCAGGACACAACCCTTCATCTTCTTCATCTCCTCATTTCACCTAAAGAACATCTCTTCCACTTCCACCCCACCACCTCACATCAACAAATACTTTTTAACCTTGCCATCACCCTTATAGTGAATTTGTATCCATCTTTGTGTCAAGCCCCAATTTCTAAGGTCATATTTTACATTTTAGTTGTTTAAACATCTTTGAGCTAAGCACCATTTTCTGAGCTCAGCTTATGCATTTTACTTGTACAAATTGTATATTTTGTCTCCATTAATATGTGGGACATTTTTCTGAGCATTTTGTTTACATGCTCCAATGGTCACTGAATGAACTTAGAATGCTTTGCTTACATCTACACTGGGCTTAAAGAATGACGTTGAGAGTCAAATTAGCTTAGAAACTCTTCTTCTTACTCGGCGACCAAAATAGAGCTAAGATATCAAATACAAAAATAAAACAGAACTTTGTGCTCAATGGAATGTTGGGTGCGACAGTGAGTGAATGAAAAATGTTAGGTGACTATGGTGATGCATGTTGTTGAGAAGATGAAGCATTTTTTGTCATAGAGAGAGAAAGTAATAAAAGAAAAAGACCTAATAAGAAAGAAATAGAAAAGAAAAATTAATAAAAAAATGTTAACTCTTTGGGTTAACTATAAGTTAGTGATGAGAGTTTACTTGCAAATATATAAAATACTTGGACTAAAAGTATAAAATAAAAAATTCATATAAATTACTTGTTGGTGTATGCCCTAGAGGGCCAATCATAATTGCGTTTTTATGATGTTATGGCATTTTATATTATATATTTATATATATATATATATATGAGGCATTTCATTCATTAATTGTTTATTTATTTTAATGAACATTATGAAGTCCTTAGAATGGAATTATTTAAATATTAAATATTAGGTACATGACCTAATAGTGAGAATCCATTCTTAAATGTCCCTAGTCGAGTATTACTGAACCAACAGGACAACAGTAATGCATTGAGGCTAGTATGTGTATGGACTGACAACATTTTCTCACAGGTTATGGATATGTGATATCAAGTCTACACATAGGTATAATTGTAGTATACTGGATTGACCCGCCATGAGAACATCACATGGATCGTAACGTGAATGTCATAGATGATTCTCATAGTGATGATGGTACATGTGATCCTTCGACTTGAAGTTATTGCAATCCGCTACATGAGAAACTGTATGTTTTAATATCGTCAAACGTTATCCGTAACAGGATAATTATAAAGTCGATTATTGGATATATCGCGAATCATGTATGCAGATGTGAGTAACGTAGATAGGATTTGTCCCTCTCACATTACGAGAGATATATCTGTGGGCCCCTTGATGAGTAGGACTGAGTAAATGCATGGCCATGCTGAAATGAATTAATGTGTGACATTAATCTCATTTAATTTTATCAGTCTACTCGGTAATCAAGAAACTAACGATTTAACTATACAAGATGACTAATTCCATGCTTGTGTTAAATCTAGATATTTGGACAAAGGGATTGAATTGTACAATAACATCGATCACGTAAAGGTTATGTCAAACCGTTGACTTTCTTATAACTTGGGTAACAGTGATGTGTTGCTAGATACCGCTCATTGTTTATGTTATTAAATAGTATTTAATAATATTGCCAACGCTATGAGAACCTATAGGGTCACACACTAAAGCAGTTTTAAATTGATGCTTAATTAGATTAAATTAGTGTGACTAATTTAATTGCATTGGGCTAACATCAGATGGGCCCAATAAGACACAAATTAGGTTTAGGTTTTCTATGAGATGAGAGTGGAGTGTTGGCTATAAATAGCAACACATATGAGCCTAGCCTCACACACAAGAATTTTGAATTCACTCACTCTCACTCAGAGAAAGCTAATCCTTGTTTTCTCTGAAATTCACTACTAGCATAGAGAGTCTCATAGGAGCATCAAGGTGGACGTGTGACGACCACAACTGCTGTGTGGACTTCTAAAGGCCGCCGCTGCTACTGCGTCAGAAGGATTGACATAGCTCATTTCGTGTAGCTGTCACGCTTCAACAGGTATATCAAATATGATTTATGATATTTCACAAGGGTCTATGAGAGGGAATTGCATGTAAAAATTTTGTTTTCCGCTGCTTCTATATGCATGATTTCCCAACATTACTTTATATGTGGACCTCACTATTAGAAATAATCCAATACAAATAAGCCATGTGTGTTTAGGTAAGTTATCCCTATTTTTAATTTTGTTCCGCAAAATCCACCATTTATTTTATTTATTTAGGGTGGTGTAAATGAAACGCTATCTGCATCAAAATGAGAGCCACAGAACACTCAGAAGTGGTGGGAAAAAGTCAATATTCCCGGCAAGCATTCTTTCTAGACCCACACCACATGATGGCTTCTCCTTCAAGTTCTTGGCGATAATGCTTGATTACAAGCAACACTCAACACACATTATAACTTTGTTTCTAAAAGTTAAAACACCATAATATACTTTTGGGTCCGTATTTCAATTATTATGCCTCTCACTTTTCATAAACAGGGTTAGGTCCAACCCAATAAACATTACTACTTTCATTCCCAATTTTCAATTATCACAACCATTGGAGAAATTTAAAAACTAAATAAATTTTAATATATTTTACTATATTATCTCTATCAATATTCTTTTATATTTAGTTCATTAACTACTTTCAATAGAAAATATAAGATTTTAATTATGATATACTGATGATATCAGTCTATCATATATGTTAATTTATGTAACTTTTTAATTAATGGTTGATTAAGTTAAAGACTATTTATTGATATGTCAATCTATGATTGGATATTTGTATAAAATTAATTTAGTAAATTAAAATTAAACTCAAAATATAATTAATATTGTATAAAATTTTAAAATTATAGTTAAATTTTAAATTCATTTAGATGAATACTTATTAGAAAATACAAATGATATGACCAATATTAATGTAAAGTTAATTCAAATGACAAAAACTTTGACTCATTAATAAAAGTTCTCAAATTTTAAGGTGAAATTATCATTGTACAACAGAAATACATCCAACTAGTATCCAGCGTGTATTATGTGTCATACGTAATGTGTATCATATATAAAAAATATTATGTATGACACACATTACATATAATACATAGCACACGTTGAATATTAAGTGAATGTACAATTATTATACATATATTATTACCGAATTTTAAGTCCTCATAATAGAGAAAAAAATTCTCTTTGATATCTATTCTCTTTAAGGGACTTTAGTTCAGTTGATAGTAACAAGGGCTTAAATACTGTTGAAACAAAAGAAATAACAATAATAATAATAATAATAATATCAAATGATCGATCACTTCTCAAAAAAGAGGTTCTTTTTCAAATGAAAAATTTGACTTACAATACCAAGGGAAAGAAATTCAATCAAAACTTGATGCATGAGGAAGTAAGCATCAACATTTACATCATTAACAAACAGTGTGATTTGTATGAGTAGTATTATTTTTTCATTACATGAAAAACTTACAAAATATACTCGGAAAATATAAAATGAAAAAAAGCAAAAAACAAAAAAATAGATGATCTTTGACAATTCAAGTATCAAAATCCGTTTACTTGCTTTCAGTAACCCTTTACTTTTTTTCTTCTTCTTTTTTCTGTTTTTCCTCTGCAGTTTATGTGTTTCATTTAAGGGTGTATAAGATATGTGCGAGTCCTTAGCCATGTAAAACAGTATCTATATGGGCTTGCTTTTCTGTCTGCAGTTCTTTTCTTCCAATCTTGGTGCTGCAAAAACAACAACTTTATAAGCAAAAGATAAAATATTGAGCAAAAGTTGTGTTAGGATTTAGGGTGTGTTTGGATCATACTTTTTTATGGGGGTAAAATCATTTTTCATATATTTGCATAGAGTGTTGCTATTTGCACAATAAAAGATCAGTCAAAACCAGCCAATATAGAAATTTTGATCCATAATCATTCAGCCCACTAAAAATTAACTACTTGGGCTAAGTTTGGTAAAACTGTAACTCTTGAAAAGCTGCTGATGTTTTTAGGCTCTCAAAAAGCTGCTCTTAGAGAGCCATAATAGTACCGTTTGATAAAATTATACAAAAATTGCTCTCAATAAGCAGAAGCCATCTTTATAATGTTTGGTAAAATAGTATAAAGTGGCTCTCAAGATATTAAATGACCATAATAGACATAATATTAAAAGATATTGTGAAAATGAGGGTCGTTTATGTATTTCCATTTTCAGAGAGCCAAAGCTGGCTCTGAAAAGCTATTCTTGATGGCTCCCAATAGCACCCCTGCTCTCAAAAATCAAGAGCAAAAGCAGTCCAACTTTTTGATTTACCAAACGCAAAATAGGAGCTCCAGCTTTTTGAGAGCAGGAGCAGGATCACTTTTTTAAAAGTTGAAACAAACACACCTTTAGAAATAGTAATGTGTCTGCTTACCAAGTCCATTTCCATAAGCCTCAGATTTCCTCATGATTCTTAGCCTCCTCACCGAGCTAAGGAACATCCTGATTACCAAAATATGAAAGAAAAAGGGGCAGAGAAAATATCATAAATATCTTCTTTTGACAGAAAGATAGGTATATAAATATCAAAGCAGATAAAACAAGAGATTCTAAGTATAGGGACAACCAAATATGATATCATTCCTGGTTCAAAAGAGAAAAAATAATCCATGGCACTATCTAATATAGGAAGTTTAAGACAATTTTCAATTCTTAATTGATAGGTTGTGCAGTGAAATCCTTATCAATTCTTAATTAATAAGTATTGGAATATCAATAATTGGAATCCTTAGTAATAGGGTGTGCATGCAGCTGAAAATTGGTGATGTACATTTAAGCTTTTGTCTAGAACCTACTTTCTGGCACTCGGCGAATGCGAATAGGATCCTACGCCGTCTAAAGGCAGAACAACGGGAAGAGCAATGAGATAAAGTTGATTATAGAAACCAATAGAATGAAATATGCCAGCACATAAAGAAGAATGAGAACATATAGATTCTCAGCCATTAAACCAATATTTGGAAAGAAACATTCCAAGGAACTCTCCCAGATACAGAATGAAAATCATTATCAAGTATCAAATAAAGAACTAGAAAAAGTTTCCCTGAAAAAAAGCTGCATAAACAATCATGGGATGACCTAATACAGGCTTGCATTTCCTAGCACGCATAAAAAGTTTAGAATTCCCTGACGAAATTAATCGTTATGGCTGCGTTTGTTTTGTCTGACTCTGGGGAGGAAGCTAGTGAAAAACTGACTCTGTCAAGTGTTTGGTGCGAGGGTCACAGTAAACAAAATTGTCAATTTTTTGTTCACTACAATTTTGGAATCACTATATATTGCAGGGAGTCACTGTGTGCTGGTACGGATGTACAAATATGTGAGTGTGTGTTCAGAGTCAATTTTGGAGTCAATGTGACTCTGACTTCTGTGACACATACTCCATGACTCCCTTGACTCTGACTCCAGAGTCACTGAAAACAAACACTACCTACATGTACATGTTACATTTGGCAACATATCAGCAAAAGTTTCAACTTCGGAGAGAAAAATACTGCAGTATAAGATCTGATACTAAAACCAAATTGGTGGTTACGGACACCGAATACTTACCCCCAAGGAACATCTCCAACTAGCATCCAGTCTCCGTCCTTGTCTTCATAAGTAAGAACAAAACTGGAAGATCCATCCAACAATTTCAAGTGTCTTTCTCCTCCAACAATAATGCCATGATCCTCCCCATTTGATCCTGTTGATAATAACACCAATTACATCAGGGGGAAAAAGCAACAGATCACATTGAATGCACAAAATTAAAATGTACAATTTCTCAAAACTAGAAAAAGTACAGGAGGGAGAAACGGAAATTTGACATCACAAGAATTTTTTTATCAAAGAAAACATAGCATCAAGTTAAAATATGCTTATATATCGTACATCGTACCCAGCATCACCAGGCTATTTGAGAGAAGTAAAAAGTAGTTGCTTCATATAGAAGCTTAGACGAATGGCGTTCGAAACCGAAGCACTAAAGAGAATCTTGAACATTTGAAGTTTGTTATATTTTGAAATCACAGCATCATGATAAAGAGACACTTGAAGAAAGGAGTAAAAAGATCATATTACTTCTCGACGTGATGAAGAGAAAAATAAGACAGGAAAAGTAAAGTTTAATACATTCATTAATTTTCAGAATATACCATTTTGAGCTAGTCACGGCACCCCTCGGGGACGTTGTGACAACATAGAGTTAGATTACACAACAATGATAAGAGAAGCAGCAAATAGTTATTATCATATCATATTCAAATCGCACACAGAAGAAATGATACAAAGTAATCAAAATATTCACCACGCAGCTAAAATCGCAGTGATCATGATAAAGAAAACGACACATATAGCACTCTCTTTTATTACGAGTAATGAAGACGAAGAAAAACACTCACCTTTGCAGGTAACGACTGTAGTTGAATCTTTAAACATATCCTCCAAAGTTTGTGCTAAGGTTTCGTAAGAACTATGAGCGCTCAAATCAACTTTCCTTCCAATCGCTATTCCATCCATATTTACTTTAACCATAACAGAACTCCTGAGGTTTCTGTTTTCTTTGATATCAGTGTTGTTATTATCATTGCCATCATCAGCACTCGTCCTTAGCACATTATTATTATTCTTGCTCTTCTCGGGCATTGAGTTGAATACTTCGGTGGCTGACGATTTTGAATGGCTATTGAAGCTATTCATTCTGTATGTTCCGAGTGGAGGCCATCCAACAACCTGGCTGCTCGTAAATTCGACCACAACAGAAATGAAAATGGCAACCTCATCAGTGAAAAAAATCAGAAAATTGCACCATTGACATTATTGATGAAAATTGAACTGTGAGCATCACGAAGTAAAAACAAAGTTTCTTCCATTACGGCAAACTCGTTGAGATATTAAAGGATTCCATTTAAAAGAAAGAAACAAATTTTTCAAGCATCGCCTAACAAAGATTTAACATTTCAACAAATAAAACAGAACAATACTGATTGGTATGAATTCCTCCCACGCCTAGATAATACCATTCTTTTTGTATTTCCCTACAACCGAATTAATTGTAAGAAAACTATTAAGTCACATTAGGAGTGTGTTTGATACAGTGGGAAAAACAATAATGCTCGTATAACACACATCCTGTAACATGGATAGCACACGTTGGATACAAGTTGGACGTATTTCTGTTGTACGTCAAACATTATTGGTGGGGCAAAATGGAAGAAATTCAGATGAAGTATCAACCAACCAATATTCCTGTACCATATAGTTTCAATCAAGTTCAAGGCAAATAATACTAATCTCAATCTTTGAAGCATGATTCATAAAGCCATTACAACATTGAGTAACAAAAATTAACCCAATTAATTAACACCAAATTAAGTTCTATTAACCCCTCAACTTAGTATGTGAAATTTCAAAACTTATCCTAGCCCATGAACTTCTTGGAAAAGAATCATCTAATCATGATTCTTATCTAAATCTAAATACAAACACCTCAAATTGAACTACAACTCAATTATTTAAGTTACTTGTGTCTCTCTTCAAATCAGATAATCGTGTAAATAAGAGACATGAGAGCTTCTATTCTGAATTTCTTAGGAATATCAACAACACGTGATTCAATTATTAACAGACAAATATTTGAATTTTGGACATGATTTACAAGACCCATCACCGATAATTCTATTTCATTAAAATTCTCCTTACAAATAAAAGCAAACAATTGAACCACATCATCAATAGCATCAAAATTAAAACCTTAAAAATGGATGAATTTACCCAGATTAAGCTCCTAGATCATGAAAAATTTTACTCCAATTTTATCCCTCAATCAAACATCCCTTGAGATATCATATTATTATTATTATTATTATTATTATTATTATAAAATATTAACTGATTAAAATTGAAACTATCTTAAGATTTATAGCTTTACTAGGGTACAACATTATACCGGCCAAAACAGCCAAAAATACGATTTTGGGCTTAAATCCCTAAGTCCATTAAGAAAAAACACACGTAATTATGTTATTTGGACTAAAAGTGTTCAAATGAGCTTTGTTGGCTGTTTTGACTGGAAAATTGTTGTTACCCAATAATTTAAGATTTATGTATGTACCTGGGGCCATTATTAGCTACAACAGAATCAGCACTTCTTTTTGTGCCAGCAGTGGTGTTAATTTTGGCCCTGCTCAAAGAAGAAGGACTTGAAGAGGAAGAGGAAGAAGGTGAAGATGAAGAAGGTGCAGAAGAAGGAAAATCCTTAGCAGTCAAGATCCTAGCATAAAGACCATGATGGTGTTGTTGTTTTTGATGATGAGATTTTGAAGAAGAAGAAGGTTGAGAAAGGCTTAAACCAAGACCAAGTTCAAGCTCAGATTCATCAGGGCATGAAGAGTCCTCAGAAGAGAGGACCAAGTTTTCATCTTTTGACATTGAAGAACAAGAACCAGGAACACTAACTACACCCTGCATCAAAAATTCAGAAATCTCTGAAGAAGAAAGGAAAAAGGGGTTGTGAAGGGTATGTTGTGAGGAAGAATATGAAGGTGAAAAGTCTTTTTGTTTGTTTTGTTCTTTTGGTAGAAAATATGAGTGAAGGGATTATTGAGAAGGGAATTTGGTTTGGTTTGGTTTGGTGTGTGAGTGAAGGGAGAGGAGATGATGGGATGAAGAGGGGAAAGAAAGAAAGGAGGGTGTGTGTGGACCCTACATGTCTGGTTTGTGCTCCTCCATCAATCAATGTGTTTGCCTTAACTTCTTTGTAATTATAATACTGATTTTACAACGGAAATACGTCCAACGGGTATTCAATATATGCTATACATAAGACGTAATGTATGTTATATGTATAACACGCGTATGTATAACACTCATTACGTCTTATATATAACACACGTTGGATACTCGTTAGACGTATTTTTGTTGTACGACAAACATTATTATTTTATTTTAACTTTTTTCATTTTTTCTCCTTTCCTTCTAGATTCTCTATCTCTAGTTGTGTCCATTTTTTCTTTGTTTTACACCCCCAGATTGTGGAGGTGGAATTTGGAATTGGACACACAAGAAATTTCAATTTCTCCTTGGTCAATTAAAGGCTACAAATTAGTTTTTAAATATTCTTCTAGTAATGAAAAAAAAAAACTTGAAAATAGACTGGAATGGGGTAGCTGCAAGTTACTCTAATGCTTTAAGCTAGTGAGAGCCTAAGATGCATAATATGTGTAAGAGTCAATATTTACTCTGTAATTTGTAACATCTACCTCTATCTGCTTGTTTGGTTTCTCCTAACTTTTCGGTTGTGTTCAACTATATCCAGTTCATTAAATAAAAAAGTACTACTCTCTCCATTTTTTTTAATTATTTAATTTAGAGTTGTGTGCATTTTTTTTTAATTGTCCATTTCAAATTTTGAGATAACATTTATTATTTTCTTCCCATTTTACCCCTATTTAATACTACTCACCAATCTCTTTTACTCTTTTACCAAGTAAAGTAATAAAGGGTAATTTAGTAAAGTAGGTGTACATTTTGTTAATTTTTATACTATACCAATCATTTTCTAAATACTCGGGCACATCTAAAACTGGACAATTAAAAAAAAACGGATGAAGTATTTATTTGATACAATTACTTTGAAAAAGAAAGTGATTTGTGTTGAAGAACTTCTTCCTATTAGTTTTTAGAATATGAGATTTTGAGATTAAAATAAAATTTCACTTTTATTCATATTTAACAATTTAATCATTATTTATCAACTCTCAATATAATACCCATTTTGGTAATTATATAATTTAAATAATATTTTTAAATAAAAAATAATTCACTAATTCATTCTCTTAACATCATTTTCAAACACAAAAAAATTAAATGCAATTACAGTATAACCACATATTAATATATAGATAAATTACTACTAGTAGTTAATTTATTGGAAAAACAAAAAGTGATGTATATCTGGAGTGAGTAGATAGAGATCCTGAAATTTTATAAAAGGGTCGCAAGTGTGGTAGGACCCAACCACCAACATACATGCCCTCCAAACGACAACCCGACATACGTGGGACCCAACATCACACCGCTCGGGAAAGAAATATTCACCTATATATCTCATGCTCCTTCCGTTCCAAAATATTAGTCGTTCTGTCTTTTTTAGTTCATTAAAAAACTAAAAAAAGAGGAAGGAACTAATATTTTGGAACGGAGAGAGTATTTAATGTTTAGGGTTTAGAGTTTAAGGTTTAATTGTGTTTAGGTACATTAGTTTTTCAATGAACTAAAAAAAATAAAGAAACTAATATTTTGGAACGGAAGGAGTATTTATGATAAGTTACTGATTTAATTTCAATTTATTGTGAGTATAAAATAATTTTATATAGATATTTAATTATGAATTAATTTTTTATTAATTAAAAAGTCACACACATCAACGGATATAATTAGCTGAAAATGTAAAATTATTTACACTGTCAGTGTATGATAATTAAATATGTTTTTAACTCTTTGTGGAGTATAAATAATATTTTTGTGTTTAATAAAATAAAATATTAAAGTGCTTCTATTTTCCATTTTTGAGAATTAAAATTGCTTTTGAATACTTTATAAGATATTTTAAAATCTTTATTCGTACTCTATGAAACTGAAAAGATTAATTTTGAGAGTTACAACAATATTAAATAATGAAGGAGTTGTAATATAAATTTTATTCTTGAAGTATTCATGACATTAGTTTAATTCTATAACTATTTTGATTCATTTTAAATTAATGAAAAAATATTAGAATAAGTTTAGATTAACTTAAAATAAATTTGAATTTTCAGTAATTAAATTGATGCTTATAGATCTTCCAAGAATTAGAGTGATACTTCTGACTTTTTTTAACTTTTAATTTATTAAAAGTTATATCTATCACGTTTGATTATATAACTTGTGACTTCTTCAGAAGTTATTTCAGTGCTTTTGAAGATGTAAGAATATTTGACTTCTCTAGAAGCACTTTTTAAAATAATTGAAATAAAAACTTTTATTATATTATATCTACATACAAAATAACTTATTCATAAATTACTTATAGGCTTAAATAGTCTATCCATACTGACTCTTAATTTGATTAATTTGATGTGACATAACTCTTTAATCATCAAATTAGTAAGAGTAATGTTAGATGTACACAACAAAATCATTCATCATCTGTCACTATATACAATAATCAACTTTAATTTTAAAATTATTAATTAAATTTTTAAAAATATTGAATTAATGTATAACATTACAAATTTGTTTAATAATTTTAATAAATTTAATTATTACATATAATGACCAATGATAATTGATTTTGTGATGTATAATGAATACTTCTCAACTATTAATATCACAAGTTTAAATAATAAATAATCAACTTAGAGGAGCCAAAAGTGCCAAACCAACGGTGGCCCATCCAATTGAATGTTGACAGCACAACGTGTCCGTGACCCTTACCAAAGTGACTTGAAGCAAAATCAACTTTCAGAAGTTAAGGGGATGTTTGGTTATATTTTTATTTTCTGTTTTTATTTTTTATTTTCTTTATTTTTAAAATTTTATTAAAAAAATATTAAAAATAGAGAAAATAAGATTTTATTGTTTTCTCTATTTTTAGTATTTTTTTGACAAAATTTTAAAAACAAAAAAAACAAAAAATAAAAATGAAAACTAAACATCCCCTAAATTTCATTTCATTTCATTTTGTGTGTGTTTGGCCCAAGCCAAGGTATTGGTCTGATATCCGCCATAATAACACCTTTCGGTTCCGCGGATACTGTGTTGTTACGGCCATAGGAGACACCCACTCACTCTATAGGCTCCACATATAAGATTAATTCTATGGATGACTATGAACCTATATTTAGCCTATGATAAATAATTAAAGGTGTGTTTGGATTATCATTTAAATACTTAAGTTTTGTTTCAATCAAATTACATAATTTTAAGTCTATAGTCTTTGTTTTATGTTGTTTCTAACAAAATAAGTGAAATCTCATATTTTAAAGTCTTTAGTCTTCAATTTCTAATATATGTAAAAATTCATGAAATTACATAATTTGAAGTCTATAGCCTTTGTTTTATGTTGATTCTGAAAAAATTAGTGAAAACTCACATTTTAAAGCCTATAGTCTTCAATTTCTACTATAAGTAAAAACTCATAAAATTACATAATTTGAAGTAGTCTATAGCCTTTATTTTATGGTGTTTCAAAAAAAATTAGTGAAACCTCACATTTTAAAGCCTATAGCTTTCAATTTCTACTATATGTAAAAAAATCATGAAATTACATAATTTGAAGTCAATTGACTTTTTTTATCATGTTTCTAGAAAAATTAGTGGAATCTCACATTTTAAAGCCTATAGTCTTCAATTTTTACTATATGTAAAAAAAACATGAAATTACATAATACGAAGTCTATAGCATTTGTTTTATAGTGTTTCAAGGAAAATCAGTGAAATCTCACATTTTAAATCTTATAGCCTTCAATTTCTACTATATATAAATAAAATCATGAAATTACATAATTTGAAGTCTATAGCCTTTGTTTTATGATGTTTAAAGGAAAATGAGTGAAATCTCACATTTTAAAGGCTATAGTCTTCAATTTCTACTATTCATAAAAATTTATGAAATTACATAATTTGAAGTCTATAACCTTTGTTTTATGTTGTTTTTGGCTAAATAAGTGAAAGCTCACATTTTAAAGCCTATAAGCTTCAATTTCTACTATATGTAAAAACTCATAAAATTACATAATTTGAAGTAGTCTATAGACCTTGTTTTATGGTGTTTCAAGAAAAAAAAACTGAAACCTCACATTTTAAAGCCTATAGGTTTCAATTTCTACTATATGTAAAAAAATTATGAAATTACATAATTTGAAATCTATAGACTTTGTTTTATGGTGTTTCTAGAAAAGTTAGTGAAATCTCATATTTTAAAACCTATAGCTTTTAATTTCTACTATAGGTAAAAAAATCATGAAATTACATAATTTGAAGTCAATTGACTTTTTTTATCGTGTTTCTAGAAAAATTAGTGAAATCTCACATTTTAAAGCCTATAGTCTTCAATTTCTACTATATGTAAAAAAATATGAAATTACATAATGTGAAGTCTATAGCATTTGTTTTATGGTGTTTCAAGGAAAATTAGTGAAATCTCACATTTTAAATCTTATAGCCTTCAATTTCTACTATATGTAAAAAAATCATGAAATTACATAATTTGAAGTCTATAACCTTTGTTTTATGGTGTTTCAAGGAAAATGAGTGAAATCTCACATTTTAAAGACTATATGGTCTTCAATTTCTACTATATGTAAAAAAATTATTAAATTACATAATTTGAAGTCTATAGCCTTTGTTTTATGTTGTTTCTGGAAAAATGAGTGAAATCTCACATTTTAAAGCTTATAGCCTTCAATTTATACTATATGTAAAAATTCATGAAATTACATAATTTGAAGTTTATAGCCTTTGTTTTACGTTGTTTCTGGCTAAATTAGTGAAAGCTAACATTTTAAAGCCTATAAGCTTCATTTTCTACTATATGTAAAAACTCATAAAAATACATAATTTGAAGTAGTCTATAGCATTTGTTTTATGGTATTTCAAGAAAAATTAGTGAAACTTCACATTTTAAAGCCTATAGCTTTTAAATTCTACTATATGTAAAAAATCATGAAATTACATAATTTGAAGTCTATAGACTTTGTTTTATGGTGTTTCTAGAAAAGTTAGTGAAATCTCACATTTTAAAGTCTATAGTCTTCAATTTCTACTATATGTAAAAAAAACATGAAATTACATAATTTGAAGTCTATAACCTTTGTTTTATGGTGTTTCTAGAAAAATTAGTGAAATCTCACATTTTAAATCTTATAGCCTTCAATTTCTACCATATGTAAAAAAAAATCATGAAATTACATAATTTGAAGTCTATAGCCTTTGTTTTATAATGTTTCGAGGAAAATGAGTGAAAACTCACATTTTAAAGACTATATGGCCTTCAATTTCTATCTATATGTAAAAAAAATCACGAAATTATATAATTTGAAGTCTATAGCATTTGTTTTATGTTGTTTCTGGCAAAATTAGTGAAATCTCACATTTAAAGCCTATAACCTTCAATTTCTACTATATGTAAAAATTCATGAAATTACATAATTTGAAGTCTATAGCCTTTGTTTTATGTTGTTTCTGGCAAAATTAGTGAAAGCTCACATTTTAAAGCCTATAGCCTACAATTTCTACTATATGTGTAAAAACTCATGAAATTACATAATTTGAAGTCTATAGCCTTTATTTTATGGTGTTTGAAGAAAAATTAGTGAAACCTCACATTTTAAAACCTATAGCCTTCAATTTCTACTATATGTAAAAAAATCACGAAATTACATAATTTGAAGTCTATAGACTTTGTTTTATGGTGTTTATCGGAAAGTTAGTAAAATTTCACATTTTAAAGTCTATAGCCTTCAATTTCTACTATATGTAAATAAATCATGAAATTACATATTTTAAAGTCTATAACCTTTGTTTTATGATGTTTCAAGAAAAAATTAGTGAAATCTCACATTTTAAAGCCTATAGCTTTCAATTTCTACTATATGTAAAAGATAATGAAATTACATAATTTGAAGTCAATTGACTTTTTTTATCGTGTTTCTAGAAAAATTAGTGAAATCTCACATTTTAAAGCCTATAGCCTTCAATTTTTTCTATATATAAAAAATAATTAAATTATATAATTTGAAGTCTATAGTCTTTATTTTATGGTGTTTCTAGAAAAATTAGTGAAATCTCACATTTTAAAGCAAATAGCCTTCAATTTCTGCTATATGTAAAAAAATCATGAAATTACATAATTTGAAGTCTATAGTCTTTATTTTATGGTATTTCAAGAAAAATTAGTGAAATCTCACATTTTAAATTTTATAGCCTTAAATTTCTACTATATGTAAAAAAATTCATGAAATTATATAATTTGAATTCGATAGCCTTTATTTTATGTTGTTTCTAGCAAAATTCATGTATGTTGTATAACTGTATAAGGACTTTTTAATAGTATGTCGTAGCTACGTAACATGAATATGATGCCATCTTCCCGAACAAAAAAGCATATGTTTTAAGAGAGAGATGACATTGGTTGACATTATAATATCACGACCATAAAGGCTTCTGTTTTAAGAGAGAGGTGACAAATCATGGGGTTTAGTACAATTAAAGGATATGCTAAGCCTTTTGATTATTCTTTGCTACCAAGTTTCATCATCTACAAAGAAGATTGAACAAATGAGAAAAAGAGATTGAAAAAAAAGTGGGAGATAGATGGGGCCAAACCAAACAGATATAGCGAACATTTTTTCCCTACGTAATACTATTTACTTACGTAACACTCTCCAATTCCCCTACCTAGCACTCTTGTGTCTGGCAAGTTGCATTTTCAATTGCTTTAACGAAGATTGTGTCATAGGGAAGAGTATTACGTAGTGAAATAGTGTTATAAAGAAAGTGTGTTCCATAGGGAAAATAGTGTTACATAAGGATGAATGTAACGAATGAAGTTGATATGTATAAATCTCTTCATGTTCATCTCCGTCTATATCTCATTTTCCTTACGGAACACTCTTCTCTACGTAACACTCATCCATTACGTAACATTCTTTTTCTACGGAACACTCTTTCTTTATTAAAGCAATTGAAAAAGTGACTTGGCAGACACGAGAGTGCTAGGTAGAGGAAGAGTGTTACGTTAGTGCGCAAACAATGTTACGTAGGGAAAAAAAAAAGAAAAACAACTTGATATCTCTCGAGTCGCTAGTGATAAATAAAGTTGATATAATCCACTTTTATGGTGAGGTGTTGAAATTGTACACACTTAAAGAAGTTCTCAATATCCAATCAATATTGATGCCTAGCCCTTCTTTTAGGCATAATCTTTGTCGGGATCAAAATTTGTTGGATTGCACCGTACTTTAAGGGGATGAGTTTTGCCCCTAATTGCACTTCCCTCTTTGTTGAAAGGTTTTCCAATTCCAACCTTATTTTGATTATACAAAACCTTAGCTTCATCTTCCACTATCCCTCTTCCATCTTCTTCACAATGAGTTGGAGAAATATTATTGTTGATCAAGTCATTCATACTTCCAATTAATTCATCATTTTCTGAAAAGCAAAATAAAATTTATATCAATTATTGGATGGTCCTCCAAAAATGCACTCCTCCTTTTTTTATATTACTCCCTAAATTTCATAATAAATGTCTCATTTTAAACTTTTTTTACATATATTAAATCAGATATATTATTTTTTCAATATAAAAAAATTAAAATGACATTTATTGTAAAATTGAGGGAGGGTATATATTGTTTTTAGTTTTTCCACATGAATTAAGACTTAGATCTCATTGATCTTGTAAACGAAATTAAAGTGAAAAATAAAAATATCCTTTCATTTTATTTTCTTTCCATTAGATGACATTTCCTGTTTCTCTCTTCTATTCTAAACTCTCTTAATATTCAAACTGAAAAGTGTAAAGCGATAATTAATTTAAAATAAAACAAAATTAAAAAAAATGGCAAACAATATGAAATGGATGGATTATCTATGTAGTACGTAGTTCAACCATAGGGTTTGACATGAATGGTTATTGTCCTTTATGCAAGTCAAATACCGTCACGTAAGATTATGGTTCAACCATCCAAATTATGTTATATGTTCATAAGTAGTGTCATGTATTTATATCTTATATTATTATTAATTAAAAAGTTAATATATACTTAATTTTTAATTTATTTTTTATTTTTAAAAATTAAAAAATAATAGAACCACATCTTAATAAGAAAAATAAATATTTATTAATTCTAACATTTCTAAATTATTTAAGTAAGATGAAGAAATTTTTCAATTGATTTATTTTTTATTAAAAATAATTATTATTTTTTATGTTCTTGTGATCTAAATTAGTTAATTTTTATAAAACTTAAATAATTTTAAAATATTAAAATTAAATATTTGTTTTACTTATTGAAATAATGTGAGTGCCAATTTTTTTTATTTTTAAAAATAATAAAAATACAAAAAAATAACTATATGTGGTTAGTTTTTAATTATTGATAATAAGTCCTATGAACATATGATATTATTTAGGAGGTTGAACCGCAATTCTACGTTAAAGTAAAATATTTATTTTTCTTATTGAGACGTGATCCCATTCTATTTTTAAAATAAAAAGTTAAATAAAAAATCAAATATAATTATATTTTTGTTTAATGATAATATGTCGTATAAACACATAACACCATATATGAACAACATCATATGACATAATTTGGATAGCTGAATCATAATTTTACGTAGCGATTCATAACCACTCAAAAGTTTCTCTTAGAAAAATATTGGCAAAGTTCCGGATACCATAAAAAAAATTACACTGTTCTATATGTTTCATGTTATGATGAATCATCAAAAGAAAGCAGCTGTGTTTTTAATTATATAATCTTCACACAATATTAGGGGTGGAAATGAGTCGAGCCAGCTCGTGAGGTTTTTTTGGCTCGGTTCATTAACAGCTCGATAAGTCGAGCTCGTGAGCTCATGAGTCAAGCTTGAGCCAAGTGTTTGAGCTCGATTATTAAATGACCCGAGTTTGAGATTTACTTAGTTCGACTCATTAGCTCGTAAGCCGACTCAATTATAAATGTACACATTTTAATATTCATTTTAGTATATGACCATCCAAAAATTTACACATTTTAAAAATAAAAAGCATCTCCTGATTAAAAAAAATAAATACTCAAACCCAACTTAAACTAAAACTTTACCCAACCCAGTACCAAAAAGAGACATATTTGGATGGTTTTTATTTTTCTAAATTTAAAAAAAAAATCATTTCCTCAAACATACCAAAATTCAATAGAAAAAAAAGCATTCCACCTCATTCACTCACTCTCCTAAGCTATTCTAGCACACACATAAAGCACACCGCACACATTCGCTGTGCTTCATTTATTATTTTATTTATTTTTCTTAATTTAATAATCGAGCCAACTATCGACCCGAGCCAACTCGCGAGCTCGTGATGAGTCGAGCTCGAGCCTCGAATTTGGGCTCGTTTGTTATCAAGCTCGAGCTCGAGCCGAGCCTAATTTGGTCGAGCCGAGCTCGAGCTTGGCCAGCTCGGCTCATTTCCACCCCTACACAATATGAGCCATTTGATAGCAATTTACCAGGACTAGATAAGACTGCACGAGGGCGTAATGTAGAACTAGCTCTTGCACTATTTTCTTTTGGACTCTCACCAACTTGTTTGCTACTCTTCAATATCCCTGTGAAGTTGAAAAGTCATTATTAGAGTTGACTACATTGTCATCACAATGGAGGATATAAATGTAATTTGAATTAGTTAGATTAGTTTAAATATTTCTATAATGAGAAAGATTAAATTGTACAAGTAGTAACAATCATATTCACCGTTGGATTGTATTAGTTTATAAATTCATATTTCAATTCAAAGGTGGATATGATTGTTGTACAAATATTGTACAATTTTTATTGTACACATAGCATTAGTGTTGTATAATTAATTGAGATCAGTGGACTCATTTTAATATTTGACACGATATTGTCATGTTAAATCTTAATTATTTATTTAGTCAATTTCTTACGTCATCAACTATCTTTTTAACATGATCAAAGATATAGATTCAAATATGACCTTCTAATGTTAAAAAAATAGAAATTCTACTTGGTGCACAATAAAAAAATCAGTCAAAACACTCAATATATGGTGCATAATATATAATATGTAATACGCACAACCTATATTATATATTATGATGAGCAACATATATGACATGTGCACAACATATATCACATGTGATAACATCATATTTTTTTACAACATATGATATATATTATACATTGATAATCGGTAATGTTTGTTGTACAACAGAAATACATCAAACTAGTATCCAACGTGTGCTATTTGTCATACGTAATGTGTGCTATACGTATTAGCACACATTGTGTATGAAAAATAGCACACTTTGGATACTAGTTGGATATATTTTTGTTCTACAACAAATTATTGATAATAAAGTGACATTTGGTTGAAGTGATCTCATGATGAGTGTGTTATGTTGAAGACAATGTAACTGCTGTGAACGTTAACTCTCATTCTTGTTTTGTTCTACCAAACAGAGATGCACATAATTTCATGCTTGAAAGTTTAAAAGGGTAAAATAGACATTGTTAGGCTGAAATCATAATGTCCTAAAATGAATTATATACCTTCCAAGTGTAGGGATTCAATGAACTTTACGAACACCCTAGTTTCATTATCATTTTCTTCATCAGAAACTGGATCTTCATGCTCTGAGACTCTTACTTTCAGTTTTGGATACACTTCATAAAAGAATGTAATACAAGTTATATAAATAAGAGATAAAAATAAATGTGATTAACTTCAAGATATATATATGACTAAAACCCCATCTAAGAAAGAAAAAATTGTAGTCAATCGGTTTAAGTAGAATTAGTGAATGATGGCCTAGTAGAGCGATGTTTTAATTTGACAAATTAATTAAAAAAAAATTGGCTAGAAGCATGGAAAATAGATGAGAGATCCTTTTAGGATCTTGTGGAATTTTTGTAACTTCTGTAAATGAAAATTCCAAAGGGTGGCTTCTGAAAATGTTCAATGAAAAATCAGTCAAACCAGTTAATAAATGAGATTTTGGGGCATAATAACTCAGATTATCACAATCTCAATGATTAATTGGGTCAAAACCAAAGTCAAAATGGATTCATTGACTGTATTGACTGATTTCTCATTGTACAGTTAGCATTATTGTTAATTTAAATAAGATTCATACTGGATGATAAATTCTAAATTGTAATTTAACACGATATTTCATACATAATTAGAACAAATAATAATATTTTTTCTAAACAAAAGAAGTAGAGAACTTTGACAAAATTATGTTAAACATCAATATACATAGCATCAAGGAGAAGCTAATTAAGTTAAGTGAAGGAAACTCACTTTTCTTTAACTTGTTGTTTTGAAATCAGTTTGGAACAGAATTTTCTCTCCCAAAATAATGTATGTGGAACACTTCGAAAGTTGAAACTTCTTGTAGTGTTTATAAAGCCTTAGCCTAGGCTTATATATATATTTGCACGGAGGATATGCTATTGTTGTGCAAAAAGGATAATTAGTAAACATAAATGATTATGGAACAATATTTTTCCGGCCAAAACTGTCAATAAAATTTATTTTAACACTTTTGGCTCAAATAATATTATTAACAATGTGTATTTTTTTAATGGGTTGAGTAATTTAGGTCACATTTTCTATTGTTGATTGTTTTAGCCGATTTTTTTTTGTGTCTCTACTAATGTACTCAGTTAAATGAGTAAAGGAAAAATAAAGTAGGGAGAGGGGGTAAACGGAAAACTGCCATCTGGCAATAATGATGTTTTCTTTACTTGAACACAAAGGAGGTCAGATTGTTCAGATTTCATGTGAGAGGCATCAAGTGAGAATTATTACGTTTTTTTTTATATGAATGGATTAAAAAATATATGGTCATGATGTAAATGAATTTGTTTAAAGATTTTTTACGTAAGTTGATTGGAAGTTTAATTAAATTATTTACTATTCAAATAGTAAAATGGGAGAATTTTTTGTGGCCTGACACCTTATTTACGATTCTAATCATAAAAGAAGAGAAAAATAAGGGGGGAAAATTTGTTTGGCCTTGACACATGAGTTATGATTTGAATCGTAAACTTGGAGGAGAACAAAATTGTAATACTACTATATTATCAACGCCGTAAATTGACTAGGAATTTTTTAAAATTTTAATTTATTTAACAACTAGTTTTAAACATATACTGAATTTTACATTTAAAATATTAAATAATTAACGAAATAAAAATATTTATATTAAAATGAATGAATAAAAATATGTTATTTATAAAATTTATTTTACAAATATAACAAAAAAATACATAATAAAATTATTCTTACATTAGTGAACATGTAATCTGCAATATATGATATAAAATGATATTATGAGCCAAGTAGTGTTGAAACGAATATTAAAACGAATTTGCTTGAAATATACATATTAGAAAATAATATTTGTAATTATCCATTAAAAAATCTCTAGGAGTGTTCCAAAATTATCATACAAGACACAATTTAATTAGTAGAGTAAATAATAAATGAGTTTATCGGTAATAGTTAGTACCTGTATTTTAATATTAGAAAATAACATTTGAAAAGATTCATTAAAGATTCACGGAGAGGATTCTAAAATTATGATACATGAGTGATAGAATTTAGGAGTGTTAATAAATGAGTTTATTGGTATTACGTGTGTTTTAGTATATTATTGTTAGAAAATAACATTTGAAAGAATTCATTAAAAATTCACTAAGAGGATTCTAAAATTATGATACATGAGTGATAGAATTTAGGAGGATCAATAAATGAGTTTATTGGTAAATATCCATTACGTGTGTTTTAGTATATTAATAGAGATATAGATATCAAAGTTTAAATAATATTATGTTGATTATTTGTGTATAATATACATAAATGTATCTAAACAGGGGCGGAACGTCATTGTTCTTAGGGGAGGCAATAGCCCCTCTGAATTTTTTAAATGATGTAGAAGAAAAAGAAAAAATATTAAATTAGTCCCCCTAAATTTTAAATATTATTTTGTATAATGTGCAAAACTCTCAAGTCGAACTATTATTATATCTATATGCATTAATTCACATTGTACACTTGTAAAAAATAAAAAAAAGTTGAGTCACTCAATTTAATTTCTAATCGAAATAATAAAAAAAATAAAACCTAAACAAGGAAAAAAAAAATGTTGTGTTTATCTTTATGCTAATTCACTAAGCTTTCATTTGAAATGTCAAACCATTGAGTCAACTATAACCTTTCATCTCCCTCATTATAAAAGGTCGTGGTCTTGCCGTTGTACTATTTAAGTATTATAATATGTAATATGTTGTACATATATCCATTATATTTATTTATCATTTTGAACTATGTATCTTCTTTAATATTATGACTTTTTTAAAAAAAAATTATGTTAAATAAAAGTGATGCTATGTTTTTTTTATCTTTTGTATACATGAATTCGGCCCCTCCTAAAAAATTAGGCTAGGTCCGCCCTTGTATCTAAATATCCGTAAATTTACAACTGATTTAAGATAGTAATATGAATATTTTCTATATTTACAGCGTACCATGTTTACAAAATATATCGAAATGGAATTGAAAATTTATATTAAAAAAAAATACATATTAGAAATTGATATTTAAAAATATTCATTAAATAACATAATAAATCCTATGAGAGTTTTGATATTATCATACGTGGCACAATTTATGAGAGTTACTAAATGAATTTATTGGTATATATAGTCATTACTCGTGTTTTAATATATTAATAGAGATAGATTATTGTCCATAAAATTACACTAAATTAAAATCAATATTTGGAAAAATAAATTGTGATTGTCCGAAGAGATTTTATCCTTTTTTATATATATAATTTTCCATGTTGAAAATGAAGATGTTTTGTCATAGATAATCTTTTGCGGTAGATGATTTAACAATAAAAACAATAATGATATATATACACTCCAATATCAGTCCCTCCAGCCACTTCTTCAACTTTTTTTGTGGGTCCCACATCCAATCTAACACACTTTCGCTTTCACTCTTTCCTCTCGTGTGCACGCGCGCTACTTTTCCTGCACCTCTATTTTTTCCTCTTTGTTCTTCTCTATATTTTCCTCTTCTTTGTCCTTCTCTATTTTTTTCCTCTTTTATTTTTTATTTCTCTTCCCATTTATTCTTTAGATTTTTTTCTTCTCGATTAAACCAATCTCAATCAAATAAATAAAAAATGCAATTAAAAAAAATCAATCAAATGACAGTTAAAATTGAGTTCAATAATATAAAGAATTCAGCAAAATAATAAAAAAAACTCAATCAAACAAAAAAAATTCAATCAAACAATAAAAAAACTCAATCAAACAAACAAAAAAAAACTCAATTAAACAATAAAAAAATCCAAATAAAAAACAGATAAAAATCGCGTTCAATATATCTTGTAGACAATGAAAAACGCCTAAATATAGTATCTTTATCACTATATGCATGGTGAAAATGAAAAAATAACACAAAATACATTATTTTTTTCTTAAAAATAGCGTGAATAGAGGGTTGAATCACGTTTCACTTAAAACATGTTTGTCTCAAACTTAGAACTTGATCAAGCTTATGTTTGTCTTGTGCAGTGGAATAGTTTGTTTTAAGTTAGGTGGTGAGTGTGGAGCCTTTGATGTTAAAGCTCAGTTAGAAGGTGTGTGTGACTTGCAAGTCTTAGATGCTTCAGAATGTAAAGAAATTTAGTTTTGTTGAACTTGGTGACTTGTGTTGTTGTTGTATGTGCAAGGTGAGTGTGTGTGTTTAGCGATAATAACTCAAAATAAGTAAAGAGTAAGGGAGACAATACATACAAAAATTTTATACTTCTTCGGTAACGTGCATACTCCAGTCCCCAAGTCTCACTGGGAGTTCACTAAACAACACCTTCAACACTTGAAATGATTTCTTGCCTCAGCACACCATTTGAGACTTCTTGCACTTCACACCTGAAGTGACAAACTGCACCTCACGATAGAGATGACTTCACTACCATCAACATTGGAGGACTTCACTACACCCCACACTAAAGGTGACTGACTGTCTGCTCAACCTAGAGAGGACTTCTTACCATAGCTACCTGCTAGGGACTTCCTTGCCTTCTCATTGAAGGACTTTCTAACCTGCCTTAGACCCTTTTAATGACTTCTTGCCTTCATAACTCGAAGGACTTATACAAACACTTGTGAGATATAGAAATTAGGTTTTCTAATAAGATCAAACAATAACTTAGATAGAACTAAATTTTCCTCTTGTTTGTTCTTATGGGAATTACTAGCTAGGCTAGGATGTTCTTATAAGTTCTACCAAATATTCAACCAAATACAAACAAGTTCTAACAAAATACAAGGATTTGACCTATTTGAGTTCTAAGACTTATTCAAATTCTTGTTTATATTTTTTACAACAATTCAATATTTTTTTGGTCAGACTCTCTTGCTCTTGCTATCAAATGAGGGGGTATTTATAAATATTGCTCCTCTCAATCCCAAAAAGGAAAGTCTTCCTTTGGCCTTGTATGCATGTTGCGCCAACCCTGCAACAACTTTCTTTGTGGTGTGCTTGCTTGTTCACTTGCCACCAAGCTTGAGGTATTTAGTCACAATTGCTTATGTCATGCCACAACACTTTGTTCTCTTCAAGACTTGTGGAGAGTGTATGCCTCTAGTTGTCATGACTTGGTTTACTCCACTCTAGTTGATGCTTGTAGTCTTCTAGTCTTAGGCATAGTGAGTCTTGATCACTTGTGATCTTGGTGTCTTGATCACTTTGACTCTTGTAGTCTTGATTGTTTTGACAATTGTAATTTTGATCATGTTGACTCATGGTGGCTTGGTATTTTTGCGCCCCTTGATATATGATGGAAGAGTGATTTTCACTCTTTGTCATTTATGATGATGACTCTTGTTCAATGGTACATTCAATGGTTCACTGTTGACAAGAGGTTCTTTGTTCACAAAGAGTTTAAGGTTGTCCAAAGGTTCACTAGTGGTTGACCAAAGGTTCACTAGAGGTTGATCAAAGGTTGACCAGAGGTTTTCCAAAGTTTGTCCAAAGGTTTACCAGAGGTTCTCTGAAGATTGACCAGCTCCAAAGGTTCACAAAGTTCCTCGTTGAAGTTAAGTCTCTGAAACACTTAGTGAAAATTTAGTTCTCACAACTAAAAGACTTATCCAACACTTAGAATTTTTATCATTCAAAATTATTCAGTAACGAACAAGAGTTCTTGGAGCTAACACACCCTTACCTTTCCCTGATTTCATAAGATTTTCTTTCTCAAGAATGGGCTTAGCCTTTGATTTGGTCTTCCAGATGAATCCTCCTTGGTTTTCATTAGTTTTGGCCCGATTCCCGTACTGGGTTTGTTCACAAGTTTCTTCAAACTATTTCGTTCTTGGGCCTAGGCCACTAGGCCTTCATGCGAACAAAGAGTTCTTCCAGTCAAAGATTGGGTGGGACCGTCTTCCTTCTTATTCAGAAGTACTTCATCTTCTTTAGTCAAAACCTAATATCTCGATACAAGAGATTGATTGGCTCCAATCATCACCTTATCATTCTTTATTTTTGCAGGTCCCACTAGAAGATCTTTTCTATTTTTTCACTAGCATCCAAGGATTAAAGATCTGAGAATCCTCCAAGATCATGGGGAGGGGGGATATTATCCATTTCCAAATCCCTAGAATCTCGACCCTGATTCTCTGCCAAATCAATTACCTGATCCTCCCCTGGTTTCGTCTCCGATTCTGGTTGTCCCACCGGTGTACCGCTCGGTCATCAGCTTCCCCTACATCAGCCAATTTCCCCCCTTTAATGGTAGAGACTTTATTCTTCTTCATGCATGATCCCGCCTTATGCTCATAACGTCCACAACGAAAGCATATGAGGTGCGAACCCTCATAGTCCACATGATACTCCTTTCCCAAGGTTGTGGAACTAGGAACCAATTGCTTGGTGAGATCAATCTTAATGCAAAATCTCGCAAACTTCCCCTCGTCTGAATGGAGGTTTGCGAATCAATTTTCAAAATGGTCCCTAGTTTCGAGCCAACCTTTTCTCAAAAACGGTGTGTTACACAATTCTAGTGCTAGCTGCGAGACTCAAACCCATACTACAATCTTCTTTGGGCCATCCTCTAACTGTTGAAGTAGGGGAAACACCTCTGGACAAGAACATAATGATCAACCATCATCCATGAACCCTCAAACAAAGCACACTTAGAGTCCGAATCAGCTGTGAAGCGAGCTAGAAAGAAATCATCATTAAGGTCCATCACTTTAATACTTCCTTCTTTGACCCACTTCCTCTGTGCTCATACCTCCATAACTTTTAGACTGACTCGCTTACCTAGAGATTTGATAATGAGAGAGTTTCTCCAAGGCCTACACCATTCTTCATACTCCTCTAGTGAGACCTCGACGTTAGGCTTGGGATCAAGAGGTTCCTCCGTCACCTCCTCCTGTGCAGACTCCTTTAGGTTCACAAGGTATTCCTCACAAACAATGTCAACTATATCTATATCTTGTGGTGTAAGCTTACCTAAGCCACCCTCTTCTAGCACCATATCCTTGTAGGATGGTTTAGGGTTGATAACATTCAAGATCAAGTTAAGGAGTCATAGGTTGATCCACAATCTCCAAAGCCATAGAACATTCTCCCTCCTCCATATTATCTCCTTTAAAACCCCTCATTGAGCTTGTTTGTTTACACCTTAGAATCAATTTTTCTCTACACAACAATCTATAATTTCTTCTAAAATTGTCTTGAAAAGCCCCAATAATTTGCCTCGAGAAGCCGCACAATGCAACAACCAAACAGGCTAATTATCTTTGACCTTCTTAATACTACATATCCTTTGATCATCTTGCTCCTATGATATCCCTCGACGGGTAGCTCCTAGATTTTTCTCTATCATAGTTCCACTCATTTATTCAATAACAAAATATACCAATGATATATATATTGTCATTTAAGTGCATGTTTGGGAATCTAATAAAACAGCTTAAATTTTTTAAAAAAAGCTGTTTAAGAAAAATAAGTATGTTTGGGTACTATTAATTCAATAATTTAAGTTGTTTTGTCTTTGAAAAAAAGCTGTTTTTTTAAACAAATTTAAAGCTCAAGTTTGAGCATTTTGCTTTTATAAAAAAACTAATTTCCTACTTTTAACTGTATAATACCCAATTTACCCTAACTTATATTAATATAATATAATTATTGTATACATATCTCAGTAATTTACCACAAAAAAGCGATTATTTTTTAACAATCCAAACATCATAGATTAACTTAAAGTTACTTTTCAGCTAAACTATCCAAACATAAATTTATCCTTAAATAAGCAATTATATAAAAAAGCGATTGTATAAATAAGCGATTACTGAAATAAGTTTAATTTTTCAGTTTACCCAAACATACCCTAATTCTTTACCAATATTTTCTATTATATATCTGATTTTAGTTACTTCAATTCATGTTAAGCACTCTTTTGATATTTTGCATTCTCTCTATCTCTTATTCGTCTTTTTTTTATTTGCTTTGTTTTATAACAAAACATCATTATTTTTTCATATTTTAAAAGATTATTTATGTAAGTTTTACATATATTCTTGCCGTTTTGATCTTAACTAGAAAGAGAAAATATATTCCCATACTTTCCACCAAGACTAAACCCTAACTGCTATATTCTTATTACACTTATTCATCCTCGATTCCTCATTTGTTCACTTTTTCTTTTCATCCTCCTCTTCGTTTCCGAACACTCGTGCCTTCTTCTTCCCACATGTCGTCGCGAAGAGGCGGAATCTCTCTCCCTGAGAGGCCGAACCACCCCTCTCGCGACGGCGCTAGCAGCACCTCCATCATCACCCGGATCTCCAGCTCCCCGATTGTGTCCCGCGGCAAGCAGGCCGCCGGCGACGCCGCCTTCGTCGCTAAGAAGCTACTCCGGAGCACCGGAAAAGCCGCGTGGATCGCCGGAACAACGTTCCTCGTACTCGTCGTACCTCTCATCATCGAGATGGACCGCGAGCAGCAGCTCAACGATCTCGAGCTCCAGCAGGCCAGCATCCTTGGCACCTCTCCCTCTGCCCTCGCCCCCCCAAAGTGAAAGACATAACCCTGAACGGTTCGGTTCGGCTCGATTTTTTCTTTTATATTTTTGTGATGTTTGATGGTGATCAGAGAATCGTTGATTGAGTGATGCATAGTGGTTTTTAGGGTTTTGGATTGAAATAAATCGGTGATTTGTTGTCTCTGATCTGAATGAGAATTAGGGAACTCTGTTTTGGTGTAGTTTATTACTATCATTAGTTTTGTAGTATTGTTACTATAATACTATCTGGTACTTGATTATTATGATAATGACAATGGTGGATGCTAAATTCAATTTTCATGTGGCTTACTAGTTGCTTCTATTGTTTAGTTGATGCTGATTATGATGATGGTGCAGTTTGATATGTGGTTGTCTTTTTTAGTGTGAAAAAAGGGATTTAGGACATTTGAAAATAGCTGTTGGACCTTGTAATCTTAAATTGCAGCTATCGTTGTGCTGCATTTAAACAAAATGCTGATGCATTCACAATATGATTGAGGAGCCTTTATAGATTGTAATATTGTAGATATAACTGCAGTTTCAGACCACAACTTAGTAATTAATACTTTGTTGCGATGTTATGTAGGGGAACAAACACAGTTAAGTTGGCATTTCAAGATTTAGCATTGTGAGAAATTCTTAGGTGATCCTGGACCATATTTAATGCGTGGCTCAGAAACATTCACAACCACATATTCTTTTATATAAGTTTTTGATGTTATAAACCAAAATGTGGTTGTGAATGTTCTTGGACCACGCATTAAATGTGGTCCAGGGCCACCCAAGAATTTCTTAGGGTGGTTTGGGTGAAATCATTAAGAATGATTTAGTTCTAATTGTTTGACAGGGCACAATAGTGGGAGAATGATCCATTGTTTTTTGACTTGTTCACATGTGATCTTAGTTCCATATAGAAAATCAAGCTGAATTGTTCTTCTCTTATACCTGTGGGTTACTAGGTACAACCACTTGTTAATTGGTGACGATATAGTTTAGTTTGAGCTGTGTGGTTAGATGACTCTTGATTTGATGTTGCAGATTATTTTTTAAAATTGCACTTGTGATTGCATTGCGTTTAGGTTATGGGAAAATCAGTTTTGACTGATGCTGCCCAAATTGCAATCTAATGCAATTGTAGATAGAGACTGCCAAAACTGCAATATTGTGGCTGCTACGGTGGTTATGTAATCGCAATTTAAACATATCTTAAGTTGTTTTCTAGTGAATGAGCCTCAATCAAGATGGCATTTCACACTTCTTAGTTGGTGCTAGATTCAATAGGAAATCAAGTGGAGCTGTTCATCTCTTTTTCTTTCATGTTGTTTGAGTATGAGAATGTGTGAGTTATGATTTTCGTCTTTTTTGGTTCATGTGGTATTAGAAGAAAGCAATTGAATTAATTAAAATGGCTTCTTTTAGTTGATGTTTCTTTTTTTCTCTTTAAGTCAAGGATCAAATCAATGCAACCTTTTGCAGGTTTCTTCCCCTCCCCTATCCAAGTGTGTTCTTTTAAAGAAGAAAATATCTGTGTTTTGTAAATTAGAGAAAATCAGTGCTGCTGGTTTACTTGAGCATTTTTCTGTATTTGGTAAAACAAAACAAATAGACTGCATTTGTTTGCAAGAACAAGACAAAATAATAAACAAATATTGATATAAGAAAGACACATATACAAACATTTGTTTTGTATATGTATTTGTGTATTTTTCTTCAAATTAAACACCCTAAATTTATGTATCTGTATGTGTGTATGTCTTGTACTTGCAATCAAACACACCCTTAATTTTCCTTTATTAGCTATAAATTTAGTAAATAAAAAACACATTATTGCTCCTCTTGTTCCATTATTATTACTTGCAACAAACTCTTCTAGTTTATTGTCTATGATTTGGTTGTGCTTAATCTCACTCTGTTGGCAACTTTTAAGAGTAGCTTCGGCTACAATGCTTGACATTATTAGGTATAGAAAGGTGAAGAAACATTTACTATTGGAGATTAAGACTTGAGGAGCTTTAATATTGCTATTGAATTGTTGCTGTTAACTTTTTAATGTTTCTTTAATTTTGATTATAAATACCAAACTTCAATGATCATTCGTAACAGAATTTGTGTGCTTTGCTCTCAATTTTTCATGATCATAATCTCACTCTTTTAACAAGCTCCATCTATATTCTTTTCAAGTGCTACCACCTAACATTGTTGGGTCTGATTTTTTTCTTTTGCATAAATTTAGTATGTATGTGGGCTAGTTTACAAAAATATTTAGGGTTGATTCAAATAATAAAATTTGGGAGATTAGATACATTCATACTGCAAAAGAAACATCTCGATGAAGAGCACAGTTAATGAATATATATATATATATATATATATATATATATATATATATATATATATATATATATATATATATATATATATATATAAAAGAACTAACCAACTTGGGTTTGGTTGATCAAATGGTTAGCTCACTTGTCCACTTAAGCAAGGGTCGGGGGCTCGATCCCCGTCTTGTACACGCAGCAACTCGTTGGTTAGCGGTTAAACCCTTAAATGGAGCTCCATACTGTGACGGATTAGTCCTTGGCCTAGGGGGATACCGTTGGTCCAGTACCCAAAAAAAAAAAAGAAGTGCACAATTAAGAGTGGATGGTTCAATCATTTCTGGCTCCATATTAGGTTATGCACGAGGAAATTTTTCTATAATAAATTGTGGTTTACCATACAATAAAAATAAAAATGTAGCTAAATGTGTTTAGAAAGGGGTAAATTCACTTAGTTACACATCTGAGTGTGGTTAAATGCACTGGCAATATTTCTTTCTGTTTATTTATTCTTCTTTTCTTTTCTTTGTTGCATCCCTTTTATTTTCTTTATTTTTGTAATTTTGGTCTGATTTGATCCTGCTTTTATTATTATTTTTTTTTGGTTCTTAGGAGCTCCTAATGGAGCTAAGGGGGAAATGGGGAATGGGATGGGCGAATCCCTGACCTTATACTCAAACCCCTTAGTCACTTGGATCAAGGAAAATACCATTTGAGCTACACCTCATTGGCTTGATCCTGCTTTTATGTCTACTTGTATCTTATGAGGAGATAAAATGAAAAGCAAAAAGTGTAAATGTATAATGGTCCAATGGAGAATCTGATTTCAACATTTTAATAACATTTCTAATTCTAATTACTTTGGTTATTTTGATAAAAATTACTTTTAAAATAATTGATATGAAAAGAATTGATATAGAGAAAGTTGAATTGTGTTTAAGAAATATATTTAAAAAGTGGATTTGATAGAGTTATTATAAAATAAAAACAGAAGTAAAAGCTAACTAAATAGGCACTAAAGAACTTAATTAAGTGTTTATGCATAAAGAAGTTCTTAATAAAGACTTTAATAATAAATAATTTTAAGAAAGTTATTTTGTGTTTGGAAATAAAATAATTTAAGTGCTTATTTTGATTTGTAGTGGTAGTTTTTAGGAAGTTGTGCAAAGATTTTTTTGAAGAAGTTAAAAATTTTAACTTCTCAAAGAAGCACTTAAAATAACTTTTTAAAAAGTTAAAAGTTACATAAAAATTAATCCAAATATTCATATAATAACTTATAACTTATAAAAAATTAAAAAAAAGTCATAAGTTTGCTATCCAAATTCTAAAGAACAATGTTGTCAATTAATTTGGCAGCAGTTTACTATTCTACTAGAAGAATTCAATCCCTCTTAATTTAATTTTAACCCTTTAATCCAAGCTATACAAGCTTCAGCTTCAAGTATATCATATTCACCTAACATGTTAAAAACTAGCTCTATGAGCCACTAAAACACTTTGGTAAATAATAAGATTTACACACTCCAATTCACTGATCTCAATACTTATTGTCTCTTTTCTTTGACATTGACTTGAAGAACAACACAAAAACAACTAAGAAACCAAGAGCTGCAAAAACTCCTACCACAATGGCTATTTCCTTCTGTGCATGTCCTTGCCCCACTGACCCTGCTTCAATCAAACACAGTATAATTTTTATTAAACTCTGACTTATAAAATTATTTTTTTAGATAAAATTATAAACAACAACAAAAGAGTAATAATCCTATATGATTCCTATCCCCAACTCCATTTCTGGAAAACTAAACTGGAATTTGGTCCAATATTTAGACTAATAACAGCTTATATCTGTTGACAAACACTGATGATACTATTACTGTACAACAATTTTTTTTGTTTTTAGTAACATTCTAAATTGGTCCTAAAAAGGGTTGTAAGCCTTCAATTTGGTCCTCAATTTTTTTGTGGCATCAATTTCACTTTTATTAGATTATATATAAATTTTCATACACATACATATACATTATAAAGTTATTTTACTCTATCAGCCAGTAGAAATCCAAGAAGGTGACCAATTTTCACTAAAAATCACCCATTATAGTAACCATTTATCATGATTTAATATTAATCCTCAATTTCTATTAGTTGACAGCATAGAAATTAATATCTCTCTATATATGTAGTGATGGCCGATGATATGTGATAAGAGTGTATTGTAAACTGAAGTTGTTAAGTTGTTAGTTTCCGATAAGCTCTGATACCATGATAGAAAACAGAGAACGCATAACAGAGAAAGAAAGGAAGGGAGTAAAGAGGAATAGTGAAAAGTGATTCTTGATTATGCATTTCTCAGATACAAGTATTTATACAGGCTTTAACCATAGTTAACTAACCATGGTCAAGCAAACAAACAATTAACTAGAGCTTAACGAAAACTAACAACTTAACAACTTCAGTTTACAATATACTCTTATCAATATGACATAATCTGCTAAAATACACTCCAAATTAGTCATCAAGAGTTGCAATTTGCAAAGCATTAATTTAATACCGAGAAGAAATGAAAACTAATGTCTGAAATTCAAATTGATATTATATAACTATTTTGAGGACTATCCATCATAGTAGGTAAGCTAATTAACATATCAATTATGGAAAGAAAAGAAGATACTTCCTCTATTGCCTTGAATTGGCACAAACTCATAGAAACACTGGCAAGTAGATCTTTCCCATAGTGAGTTTATTTACGGTAATGTTTGACGTACAACAGAAATACGTTCAACTTGTATCCAACGTGTGCAAACCATGTTACAGGATGTGTGCTATACGTGATAGGACGTATTTCCGTTGTACGTCAAGCATTATTGGTTTGTTTATATATATAGGAAAATACACATAAAATTATAAATAAGAGAAAGAAAAAGAAGAAATCTTTTCTGTTGTTTTACCTGGCCAAGATGACTTGGTAGACACACCCTTGGGGTAAAAGCTGTAACTGATATAGCACTTGTGAAGATAAATCTGTGCAGAAATTGAGTCACCACACTCTGCTTTGGCTTGGTCCTCAGAACTCTTCACACAGTCCCCACAATCTTCATTGGCCAAATCACCCTCACATTGCCCCAACACAAAAAGTGACTGATAACTCCCACTATAGAACATTCTCCGACCACTACTCTTCACTCCATTCTCCACCATACCAAAAGCTGACTCCCTCCTCTCCTCAAAACCATCATCACCACTGGCCTGACCGGTCCCACAAACCTTGTCGAAATTCATGGTATCAATCCAAACATAAGAGGAAATAAATAGAAAGAAAACTCAGAACAGTAAAGTTTACTAAATAATGAAAGGTATTTACATCAAGCCAATGATGTGACTTCTATTAATTAACAGATACTTAATTACATGTATTATCATGAAAGGATAAAAAAAATTTATAATTTGTTTGAAAATGTATGAGCATGTTTATATTTTGATCCCCATTATTTATTAATTTTGAACCTATATCAATATAGAAATCATATATAAAATTTATTGTTAAGTATATATATGATTGTCGCCCCACCACTTAAGGCGTTGTTTGGTTTCTGTTTTCTTTGTTTTCAAAATTTTGTGAAGAAAATACTGAAAGCAGATAAAACAATAAAATCACGTTTTCTGTATTTTCAGTATTTCCTTCACAAAATTTTGAAAACAGAAAATGAAAACGGAAACCAAACATCACCTTTCCGGTCATCACTAATCATAATTGATTGTAACTAATCACTAAAAAATTCAGTTATTTGTAACAACCTTGTACATCAATTGAGTCTCGGGAACCTGCTTGAATCCCACAACTTCATACCTCAAGTAACACACTATTAACTGGATCCTTGCAGCTTCAACATTACCACAAAGCTTCTCCAACATTTGAGGGACATTGCTGACACATTTGTAGCAATCAGAGGTTGTTATGTCCCCTCTGCATTGGAACAATCCCATGATCACATTCTGGCCACTCCCTGAAGTTGTTGTGAAGAAGTACTTTTGTGAAGATTTTTCCACCAAAGAAGCTAACAAGGATTTTAGGTTCTGTTTGTATAATCCTGAAGATGCTAGCTTCTTATCTGCACAGCCCTTGTAAACCAAATTTGGTGTGTCTAAATCTGACATCGAATGTTGAAGAAAGAGCACTAGGAGCAGAGTGAAGAGGAAAAGAAAGGGATGGTAATAGTAATGTCTTCTTCTGATGATCATATCAATAACCATTTGAGGGTTTGTAGAAAATGTGGAGATTTTTTTTTTTTGGGTTGTTTTCACTCACATCAAGGAAGATTTTGGAAGATATCTTTGTCTTAACTACTCGTTCTGTTGTACTTTTGTTTCTTTTGTGTTGGTCATATCTCTTTATATATGCTATGTTATCAATAATGTTAGGTGTACAACAGAAATATGTTTAACAAATATCCAACGTGTGTTATACATGATATGAGATGTGTGTTATTACATGTACTTATGCTATACAAATAGCACACATCCCACATCATGTATAGCACACATTGAATACTTGTTGAACGTATTTCTGTTATACGATTAACATTATTGATTATTACAAGACGATGGAATAATGCTTGAGAATTTTGACCAGAACGTACCAAGATATCTTTTGAATGCTTTGATAGAAGAGTGATGAACATACACACAAGAATTTGGCTTGTCACGTTTATAGCATGTTTCAGCACGGTAGAATCTTGTAATGATTTTAGTAGAATTATTTTAAAATAATTAATAATAAAAGAATTTATTTAAAAATAATTAATTTGCATTTAAAAATGATATTATTAAAATGAGTTTAGAAAAAGATGAAATAGTAATTCAACATTTTGAAACTAGTAATCCAACAATTGTTATTACGCATTAATCCAACATTTTTAAAAGTTGGATTACTAGTTTCAAAATGTTGGATTATTACATATGGTGACTGATTTTGTGGTGTACATCTAGCATTACTCATTAGGTCGCATGTTATTTCAGAAAATAGTTTAGCTTTTATTTATCATCTAGTTTCCTGTTTTTCTTTCTACTTTTCATTATTTTGTGAAAGAAATGACGAAACTACAACATTCACTTCTCAGATTTCATATATATTTACACTATTTGCTTCTTAAAATTTTTGAAATATAATAATGAAAATGAAAAATATTAATTTTTAAAACCTTACAGTGTTCTTTTTTTTTTTTGGATTTCTCCGCGGTACCCACCGGAGCGATTCCAATGACTAATCCCCCGTCAGTTTGTGCGTGCACCTCAAGAGTGGGATGACTGACCAAGATCCTCTCTGCATACACACCGCCCCTGGGATCGAACCCGGGACTATATGCTTAAGCAGCCCAAGCCTATACCACTTGTGCTAGGCCCCTTGGTTACCTTACGGTGTTCTTTAATTAAGGGATTATTATTGAGGTTTATTTTGGACCAAATATTGTTTGGATGTTTAGTTAGTAGTATAAGTTAGTTTAAGAATAATAAATTTGTTTAACATTGGACCAATATCGGCAAATGTAAAAGTTATAAGCAATATTTTAAAAATCTCGACATTGAAACCAAATAGAGAGGTGGTTTAACCGGAATTCAACCATATATAATAATATATATATAAAATATATATTTATCTAACAATATATATGTATATGATGAATTATATGCTATAGAAAAATTAAAGTATATTAAAAATATCAATTAAAAGTTAAAATATAGAACAATTAATAGATTTAGAGATTTAATAATCTTTAATTTTGATAATTAAATTATATTATATATTATATATTATATTTTATCATAAAATAGTTATTAAATTTTAAAAAATTTTAATTTTTAAATTAATTGACCGGTTCAACCGGTTCTTTTACTAGTTCACCGATGTTACCAGTTTTGACCAGTTTTTCCATTTTTTTACCGGTTTTTTAAAAATCGATTTTTTTCTCACCCAGACTGGATAGGGGTCCAGTTCACGATTCAACCGGTCGGACCGGCAGTCCGGTCCGGTTTTCTAAACACTATAAATAATAATAATAATAATAATAACATTGGTACATTACTACAATATAAATATTTGATCTCATGCCACTTAGCATGTAGATTCACTCAAGGTAGTATACATAATTGGTCCAACTCAGAGAGGATTCAAAACCTTCTATTTTATCCGGGCACTATAACAGTTGTTATTGTGTATAAATAGGGCAAATACTTTCATTAAATACAATGTATAGTCACAATAAAAAAATTGATAACTACGAGACCTAGTACAGTTAGTAATTAACTGGATTTCTTAAAACATCATGTCACTGTTGACCAGTTAACTGGATTTCTTAAGCATGTGGTCACTGCTATTGACAGTGGGTACCTTGAATAGAAAGTTGATTCCATCATTTAGAATCAACATGCATTGATTCAATCATGTATTTCACTTCTCAAGAATTTGCGTTAGTCAGCATATCATGCAATAAAAACTAAAAAATAAAAAATAAGACCTAGATTTTAATGGTAATTTTGAACATTTTAACTTAGTTTGATTCATATAACTGAATAGAAGAACCACTTTGTTATTCTTTCTAGGGGTTAAGGGGGTGGAAGTGGAACTATTTCCTTAGAAAAGAATATAGCATGCTATGATCTTCTTTCAAAAAATTTCCACAGTACACTTTAGACTTTGTTTGGAAGTTGGGGTTTGGAGGGGAAGGGAGGTAAAGATTTTGAGGGAACAGATTATGTTTGTGAGTTTTGGAAATTAAGGGAGGAGGAGTTTGGGGTATTTATAAAATCCCCCTAAATCCCTCATTTCAAGTTCCCTCATTTTGGGGTATTTTGAAAGACATTTAAACTCAAAATTACATCTTAAATACTACAATTTTCTCCCTTCAATCAATTTTGTACTTACAGACATAAGGAGGATTAAGTTTTCTTTCCCCTCCCCTCCCTTCCCTTCCCTTCCCTTCCCTTCCCTTCCCTTCCCTTCCCTCTCTCTTCCTTCCCCTCCAATGTCTTTCCTTTCTCTTCCCTCCAAACTCTCAAACAAAGCCTTAGATCATACTACTGAAGTCCCCATCCTAAAGGTGTAATGGAGCTGATATCCTTACTACTGAATTTCGCGCAGTTGTAATTTCTCAATCAACGCCGCCTTCTCATCTTCACGGAGAGAATTAAACATGAAAACAGACTTGTCGCCGATATCATCCTTGACGCAAAATACGAGTCAACAATCAGGGGGAGCTTTGTGCATTGACTTAAGAGATAAACTTGTAACATAATTCCTGAAGATGTAAAACTAATGTTACCTTGATGGGCTGAGTGAACTTCCTTCCGGCAAATATCATGAAAAGAGCCATCCATGAAGCAAGTAAAATAAGTTTAGCTCCATCATCCATCAAACCAGTCTGCAATGTAACACACAAAGGGTAAAAAGAGTAATGATTAAGATTTAGGGTGAGTTTGGATAGTAAATTTATGACTTTTTTTAACTTTTTATAAGTTATAAGTTATTATATGGATGTTTAGATTAATTTTTATGTAACTTTTAACTTCTTAAAAAGTTAAATATTTAACTTCTTCAAAAAAGTCTTTGCACAATTTTCTAAAAACTACCACTACAAACCAAAATAAGTACTTATATTATTTTACTTCCAAACACAAAATAACTTTTTCAAAAGATACTTATTATTAAAGTCCTTATTAAGAAGTTCTTTATGTATAAGGAATTTATTAAGCTCTTTATCCAAACTGACCCTTAGTCAGCAACAATCCTCGCTTTCTGCTTGACTTGGTGCAAGCAATAAAGATGCAGTGGAATAATCCAAGAGTCAAGATAATAATTAGAAATGCATGAATTCCAAGAAATTTTAGAACTGCAAGGGATACGACAAAGGGAAGATAAGCATGATTTGTTATAGAAACCTACAAAATTTGGAAGTTTGTGAAATGAAATCTTACTTGTCAACGTTATTCATAAAGACATTAGAGCTTATTTCAAAAGGAACATGCTTATACCTAACTTAAATAAAATGGACAAAGAAGTTTGTAATTGATTAATTTAAGAGAAGCAAAAGAAAGAATACCATATGGCCAAGAAGAAGTACAGGAATAACAAAGGTAAGAACTCCAGCTTCTAGCTTGCCATAGCACAATCCTGTTTAGAGAATACAAGATAATTTAGAACAGAATAATCTCTTCGAGTTGATGTTTAGTGAAAAAGAAAGGATAAATATAGCATGAAAAACTATATATTATCCTACCCCATTGTCCTACAAAACCCTCTAAATACTAAATGAAGTAAGTTTTGATTACTTTAAGATTCCAAGAATTGGATTGCATCTACTTTCCTACTCCATTTAGTATGCAGGAAGATTTGTCGGAGAATATGTAGGATGCTATATCAATTACTCATATGGCATTACCTTCCTTGAAGACAAGACCTGTCAAGGCGGCGAAAAGAGGACCGACAAGCCAGATAGATGATGGGTTCTCAACAACATGCTGTATCAGAGTCTTATTAGCTGGATGAGCAAGGGTGATGTAGGTGGTAGCTGATCCAAGAACACCAAGCACCCATAACGCTTGTAGCGCGCGCTTGATCTCAGACACATAGATATGAATCAATACTAATGATAAACCCAACCCACCAGAGCCAAGGACATAGAACAAGTCAAGGTTTTGCTTCAATGTAGCACTCAGTGGCGAGCTATCGGGCAAGAAGGTCGTAGATGCAGCAGCCACAAATGATGCAGCAGCTGTCACCAATCCTGTTCTGTATAAAATTACCTGCCATACATGGCATTAGCCAAAACGGAATGCTTTTAAGATGCAAAATGAAATACAATACAGTACTAGTTTAGTGGTTATGCTAGTTTTAATTTGCAGAAATCAGCAGCAAGAGTAAAGAAGAAATATCACGTAGAGGAAAGCAGCAAATTGAAATTATATGCATGCCTTCACTCTAGTCTCTAAAACTAAAATATCATCAATTTAATTCCTAAAAATTGCAAAAAGTAATTTAAATTAGTCCATAGGTAATGTTCACAAAGCTAACTTGATCATTTTCTTTTCTTTATTTCAAGGACTAAATTGTAAGTTGAAACATGTGTACAATTTCAGAAACTAAAATGAATCACTTAAGAAATGATTAAACAGCTTACAACCTGAATATACACTCAAAAGCCATAGTATCAAATAAGGGGGGTTCCTAGTGTAGTTACAGCTAGCTACTGAGTAAAAACTAAGAATAAAGGTGTGTTTAGAATTATGAGTGTTTCATCTTAGAACATAAAACTAAGAATTGAATAATTTAATCCTTAAAGTTGAAAAAACTATATCAAAAAACGTTGCAAAAACTGATTCAATCAGTGTGAGAGGACACAATTGCCTTTTTGATATTAGTGATTTGTTGTTCTACATATACTTTGTTGTTCTATATATAAACCCTACTCATTGTAATTGAGATGAACTTCAAGATTGAGTACAATTTACTATTCATTCACTTTGTTTATTTCTCTCTGAACCATGGATCTAATACCATGAATTCCAACAAGCGGGACTAACTTGAATTACTAAAAGGACTAATTTGAATCAATTCAAATAAACTTCAGCCTTCAAGGACCAAATTATCAATGTCATAATCTAAGAGATTAGGGTGAAAAACACATACTTAAGCACCAAAATCAAAACAAGAAAATGGAAGAACGAAATTAAACCTAATTCTAAGTATTTTTTGCATTGAATTTGAAAGAGAAAACAAAAGGTGAATGAATACCTCGCGGACATCCGAGTCATCAATGGTCCAAGGACCATAAACACCTTTATAAACTATTCTATCGCTATTGCCATCGCCCGAGGAAGAAGAAGAAGAAGAAGAACCTTGCCGGTTTTCTCCCAAACCGGTGCACCGTACCGCCGACCCATTTCTGATTCTTCTGAAATTCGATGACGATGATGATGCTCCCGAAGAAGGAATTCGACCACCGCCATAAAAAAACCTCGATGATGATGATGATGGAGGCTTTACTGCCACCACCACCGTAGTACTCAATCCTTGCAGTGCCATGTACTGCTGAATTTTCTGTCTTGTGGGGATTTTCAAATTTTGATTGAATCGAATTTACGCAACTTCGATTATGATTTTAATTTCATTCTTAAATTAATCTATGAATGAATAAATTTCTGGTCAGTGTTAAATTAATCTATGAATGAATAAATTTCTGGTAGCATCACTATCAGCATCTCTCATAGGATCTGACTATTGCGTCGCTATTAGCAGAGACACAGGACTACCCTTATCTGATATCTCACTTTACGTCAAGGAGGGGTGTGTGTGTTTTCGACTTTTCGTGGTATGGTTTCATTGGGTTGTGAATGAAAAAAAAAAAAAAAAAATCGGGTAAACGTTTTCACTTAGGATAACTTAGTCCCCAACAATTAAAAATTGAGAAATGAGTTCCTGATTATGTTAAAAATCGGATATCAGTTTGTCCTCAAACAATCTCGATTAAATGAGCCTACGTGGCACAAATGTACCGTTTTGTGCACCACAATTTAACACATTTCTTTCTCATAAACCCTAACTTTCTTTTCTTTATATATACAACAAAATATGTATATATAAAATAATTTAATAGAGAAATATTCTTCATAAAACTTCAATATTTTTAAAATTTAAATTAAAATAGAAAATATATATTAATTTATATATTATGCTACTTGAATATTTTCTATATTTATACCACAACATTAAATGAAATGAATCTTAAAACTGTACCAATATTATTCTACATGGCACAAATTAAAAAAGAATACTAGTATAATAATAAAGAATAGAGATATACTACTGAAAGTGTGAAAGGTATAAATAATTAAATATAGAAAATAATTAAAAAGGTACTGGTCTACTAGTATATACTAATAAATCAATCTTAAAAGGGTACCAATATTATCCTATATTCTCTCTTTATAATATTAAATACTTCAAAATTAAAAAAAAAATTGAAAGGTTAATAATTAGTTATCTCTTTGATTAAAAATATAATTTTTCATACACCAGACATATAGAAATGAATACACTAAATATACACAACTGCACACATCAAAACATATAGAAATGAACATACCAAATTTTCATAATTATACACACCAAAATATATAGAAATACACACATCAAATATGCAGAAACAATTTTAACATAGTAAACGATATTTCTACATTAAAAATACGCACATTGATTTCCGTAATACGTCTGTCTTGTATTGGATGACCATACAAAGGATGATTATTAGTGACATGAAATTTTTTGTTAATGTATTTTCTTAATATTGGTACATACATCTTAAAAGCTATTAAAATAGAATAGATGTATTATATCACAGAGGGTTACATTGCAAGACAATGAAATGTTAAAAGATGGCAAAGTGTGGGTAAAAGCATAAAGCCAACTATTGCATTGCACATGCATTAGAAACTTTTACTTCAAATTTTGATGTTTCTCATATCCAAAAAGAGAAGGCGATAGGGAGACAATGCATATAAATAGATTCACAAATTAATAATAAAAAATTAATTCAATATTTCTTAAAATAAAGTATTAAGTAAATTTTAGTAATTTCATATTAATAAGATAACGTTTGTTTTTAGTGAATCTTGAGTCAAAATTAAGGTAGTCATGGAATCAATGTCACAGGAGTCAGAATCACTGACTCCAAAATTGACTTCGAATGCACCCTCACATATTTGTGTGTTCCTTCTAGCACACAGTGACTCCAAAATTGGAGTGAACAAAAAATTAACAATTTTGTTCACTGAGTCACTGTGGCTCTCGCACCAAACACTTGACAGAGTCAAATTTTCATTGATTCTCTGACTCTGGCCAGAGTCAGAAAAAAAGCATTGTTCTTCCCATCTTGTTACATTCCCTTAATCATACAATTTGTTGGAATTTTGTGACCACTAGAAGGATCTTTCAGCTTTCCTACAGCCACAACCACAATATTTTCCTTTTATGGTACAACACAGCCACATAATGTGAGTATGTAATAGTTTCACACAGTATATAAACTGTTTCTGGTTCTTTTTACCCTCCCCTCCACAGAAATAAATCGAACTAATCTATGAAATGTTATCAGCATTGAGAGAATGGAACTTTTTGTTTCATTGAAGATTGAAATTAATGGCAAATCATCAATCAATTCAATTGTCTGGCTCGTCAGGCTGCACTGGCTCTGTGACGGGAGGTATACAATCTACCTTGTACCGCACTACCTACAATGAGTCCACAAAAAATGCACATAGAAAATTCCTATTCAGTATGTGGCGAAAAAACCATAACTCACTAACGGAAGCTTAACCCAACCTACAACAACAACAATAACAAGTCTTATCCCATTATTATGTATAGTCGGCTACATGGATCAAACAACGTTATTGTGCCTTGTTCTGAATCATGTTTGAGTTTTACCCATTAACCCTCAAGTTAGTCCTTGGAAGTCGAAAGATTTGTAATATCTTTCAGGGACCAAATTGATCTGAGTAATCTCTTTAGAACCAAATTGATATCACAAATCTTTCAATGACTAAAGTGATGCCCTACAATTCCTATGAAGACCTATTCGAGATTTCACTCAAAATGTGATAAAATAAAATCTAAATGGGAAAAAATTTTGAGAAGACTGTGGGTGTCCTATCATTTGAGATGTCAATGTGGACATACAAAATATATTAGATCAGAAAATACGTAAAGCTCATCTATACACAACCGAGAAATTCTTGCATGAACTTCGAGCCTCGTGCGAATATACTCTGTATCCATTAACAAAGTGACATTTTAGTTATGACCAACCTTGAACTTCATCTTAGGTGAAGTGTCGCATTATTAATGGACATGGAGAATATCCATATGGCGCGAAGGTGTATGCAAGAATTTAAATGTGTTAAGTATGTGTTGAAACTCAAGACCTCAACGTACCTTTTTGAAAAAATTAGAATATGAGTTGTCCCAGATCAGTTTATAGCTTCCACCCATTAATGTGCAGAAGTTCCCCTAAAATTATATATAGAACAAAATAAAAGATGAATACTTAAACATCAAAAGCTTAGTAAAACCTAAAAGCTGCTACAAACATGATAAACTTACTTGGTCAGAATCATAGCGGCGGTAAGGTAACATCAGCTGTGTCAAAACCGATCAGCCACCACGAAAATCAGCAATGATAAAACAAACAAGCAAAGGGAAGGAGTACAAACCACAACAAAAAACAAAATAAGGAAAAGAAAGACGACGAGAAGTGTCAAGGAGAGGGCCTAAGAGATTGAAGATGAGAATGAGTGAATAAGAATAACATGAGAAATTCTTCTGACGAAGGGTGGGATTATTTCAACTTTTTAAAAATGTGATGATAAAACTTGAATTTTAACAAACTTTTTTTTTTCAAAAGCTACCCTTTTTAGGTTCCAAACAAAATGTAGAAAATAGATTTTTTTGGAATTTGGATTCTAATTATTTTTGTAAAATTATCTAAATATACAAAACGTGGTTTTTTTGGGTAAAAAAAAGATATTTTCACCCAAAAATACTTATCCAAACGCACCCTAAATTAACGGAGAACATGATGCATATATTAAAAAAAAAAACAATTCGAACTTACAATTTTTTCCCCAGAAGGACTTAAAAACTCCAGACTAAATCCAATATCCTGACAATAAACCATCGAAAGTTACCACATATGGATGCCAAACCAAAAAGTAATGATATATTCAAATAAACGTGTAGCAGCACTGCAACAATACCATAGTTATTGTGCCTTGTACTAGTGAAAAATCCCACGCAATATATGAGTTTACAGAGTCCACTGAGAGTAAAACCTAAGAAAAGAACATTATCATATAACCTCATACAACAAAAAACAGCACAACACAAATTTTAGTATAGGAACTAACAAATATTGATTAGTCTCCATTAATTCAACTGAAAATCTACAACTACATACCAGTAAGAGTACATTACACACTAAGCAGCGAGAAAAATAATCACAAAGTAAATAAATTAGTAACCATGATACCTTCTCTACTAATAAATACCAATAATAATTTCAACTTGATCATTTTATAATGGTTTGATAAACAAGAGCTAATCTTGTGTTTCTCATTAACAAGTTTTTCTATAAAAAAAGTGAGAACTGCCAAAATTTTCAATGGTAGTCTTTTGTCTCCCAACGGATGAGCCTCGGTACAACAGTAAGGTTGTTGACTCGTGATCTAGAAAATCACGGTTGTATCTTGGAAATAGTCTCCCCCGCTTATTGGAATAAGACAACATACATCTACTCTTCCAAGATCCACTGCATACGAGCCTCATGTCTTTGGCAGCCCTTGTTAGTCTTTTGTCTCCCATGATTACCATAAATTTGAGACAGCCAAATATAGTTTCAAATTCGTTACGTTGTTTGGGTTGTTTCATAGTTTCGTATTTTATAGTTCCTTCAAATACAAACTTTTATGTGCAAATAAAGGGGGGAAATCACTCTCCTTAAATACAATATCAAGCATCCCATATTACTCAATGTGGGACTTTGGGCATCCCATAATACTCAAGTCCCTAACAGATTATCAGATGGAAAAAGAAAGTAAGATGGAAAAAGAAAGTAAGATGGAAAAAGAAAGTAAGCAGGACACACAAAACTATTAAACATACCTCATAAGTTTTCCCAGCTGGAATAGTTATTTCTTTGTAGTCATCATCATTCTTGCTGCAATAGATGAACTTGAGAATTTACATGAAAAATGAGGAAATCATACAAGAAAGCAAGATTTGATATTTACCTTCCTTCCAAAGTACCGGCAGTCTCTGCTGAGATGAAGAAAGGAGAATTCGCAAAGACCTCACTGATAACAACAACTTGCTGGTTACTCAACAGTAGCTAAAAATCTTGCAAGTTAAGTTGTTCTAACAAAATAAAATCTCACAGTATGAAGAATACCAAAAAAACATAGTTCATTTAGAAAACTGTGAAGCACAAGTTCAAGGTTTTGTCGGGATAGGAAAGGAGAGTAGAACGAAATGGAAAAGCATGGAATGGTCTATGACAGAATGCAATGGCATGGAATGCAATATGAATTGTTTGGATATCAAAAGATCGAAGAGAGAAATGTATCCATTTCATTGTTAGGAAATACAATGGAAGGAGAAGGAATGGTAGAAGTTGTAAGTTTTTTTCCCCAGGTACAGTAAGAATTGTAAGTTATCTACTCTCATTTCATCTTATTCTGCCCAAATTGGAGGGTAAGAAAAGCAAGGATTTTGGATGGAGTAGGTTCATTCTAATACCAATCCCTTCCAATTATCCTATTTTAAAGTATCCAAACAAGTTTCCAATCCCCTGTTTGGAAATATTGAAGGGGATGGAATTGAAAGTAGTTTCTGTAATTTATTCTCATTTCTTCCTATCCGCCCAAACTATAGGGGAAGAAAAATAAGGATATTGGACAGATTGAATGGAAAATAAGCTCCACCCAATCAATATAAATTTCATTCTATTTTACAGAACCTCACTGTGCTCCATTCCATCATTTTCTATCAATCCAAACACAAGCTTCAACTAATAGGTGGAGGCAGTTCTAAAAGTCGAGCATCTAGTAATGAGTATCAATCTTCTGCAGTCAAACAATAAAACTAGGAAAATTAAGCATACTTATGCCTTCTAAGGTGGGAAAGGAAATGAACCAACCAAGTTATCCATGACTTTATTTTTTAACTGTATAACACTAATAAGAACAAGAAAAAAGAAAAAGCCATGGTCAAAGCAAAAGTCTGATATCTTCTATAGTACACAATTTGCTATCATCTATACAACCACCAACGTGATACAAAATACTCCCCTAATAGTCCAGTTTTTACTAATATTCTAGACCAAGTGCCACTGTAGTACTAGTAGTACACGCCAAGCCTATTAAGACAGCTAATAAAACACCTAATCAGCTGTATTTTGGAAAGTCAGTGTCTCCATACACCTGCTGTAAAATAATTTCCATAAATTCAACCAATATTGTAAAATAACTTCCATAAATTCTGTACACCTAGCAATGCTGTTTTTGTAATAATAGAACCAATCAATTCAACATGCACATTTACAATAAAAACAGAAAATTTAAGTATTAGCAACATGAACACAACACAAGCATTACAATACCTAATAAATTTCATGAATCTTTCAAACTCCATCGTGTAGACTTCAATAGCTTGTTGCAGAACAGCCATATGCTCCCTTTTTCTATAAAATAATATCCAGAGAAAGAAGAAGATAGATGATTACTATGGTCGCCATATTGTAAACTAATTACAAGAATACCACATCTTAAATGGAATCAAACTACAAAGCCCCTCATTTTCTCTAAATAATATAATACTAGCAGGATCTCCCTCCAGAGCCTGTGGGCTGACACCAAAGAGAAATAAGATGTGTAGAAAGACTTTCATATAATTGCTCATGGTCATTCATGGAACAAGTAATCTAAAATACCTAACCATAAAACTCAACAATAAACTAACAAAGATGCAAGGTATCTCACAATTTCCTGGCCCCATATCGTGTCCATGATAATGAAAGGAAGAGCCGAATAGAAAGAATCATCGATGTGAGGCTGTATAATGGTGGTCCATAGCGATGACGCTGCTCCTCCATGGGCCTACCAGTACATGAGATTTCACCCATGATTATTATCCTTATGTTATTATCACATGCATATATCAAGGAGAAAAATTTGAACAATGAAAAACAGTAATTTGGTACCCGTCATCATCATTTATCTGTTTAACAAAATCAAGCAATACCTACAACTCAAACAGAAAAAATATGTTTTAGAATATAAGCAAACTGTGAGTTAAGACAACCAGTCATGATCTCAGTAGCATCAATATATATCTTGTTTTGATTAGCTTATGTTGTGTTAAAAACTTAAAATAACTTATAGTCAAAAGCTTATTTGGGGAGCTATTGAAAAAAAAAAAAAAAGTGATATTCCCTAAAAATTAGTCTGACCCAGATATGATAATAAATAAGCTTAAGTTTCCTTAGACTGATATGCTATCTGTTATGTAGAAGACTTGAAGGATTGAACAAAACCCATTATTTGAAAACATTTAAATAAAGCTATGTACATGCCAAAAGAAGTTGCAAAAGTGGATTTAAGCTGAGAGTATAATGGAATGTATGGACATAGATGGGATGGGTGGGGAGGGCACAGGGGCTAGGCGCCAGCACAGCCATGTATTGACAATCCAAGATAACCATACCTGAGGAACTCCAACCAGGTACTTCACAAGTGTTTTATAGACTCCTGTTGCAGAACCAAGCTGAGCTAACTGCCTTCTCCTGTGACCCTTAAGTCGGTTAATATATTATTATTTCATGCACAAGAAGCTAAACAGTTAAACTTACCTCTCCATTTGTTGTTTCCACAGCAGAGCATATCGATCACGTATGCTGCCACCAGAATTCACCAAAGTGTCAACCTCTGCTTGCTTATTCCTCTCCGAGCGCTCTCGTTGCTGCCTGAGGAGAGTTCCTCGGAAGTCCTGAGGCAAATATGTCATAACTGCACATACATTTAAATGCCTCAGACATTTGCTGAATAAGAATGTTCAAATGTCAACAAATTGATGAAAAAACATGGAAGAATTGACAGGAAACGTATTATGGCCATGCAGCAATTCATAGAGCTTGTCAAAAGTAATTCTTTATAGAGAAGAATGTAAAATATAATGATAATACTTGTCTTATCTCATGATATCAAAGCTTTTGTGAACAAGAAGTCAAGAATTTGATCCTTGTTATCCTCTATCCTTCTAGATTGCTCACGCCTCTAGCCCAAAAGAGACTCTTATGCGAGGGGTGTGATAGATATAAAACCATTCATGTCTCTATATAACAGCTTAAATTTTGGGATAGATGGTTCATGACAGATATCTTACAACATATAATAACCAACAAGTTGCTTCACTTTTGTTACTAGTTTGTTGACAATATTCTACACAAATAAACATGTAATGAAGCCAAAAGATCATTAGCTCCAGCCTCCGAGACAATACCAAACTGGGAACCAAACACCTTAATGTAAAGACTGAGCTATACAGAACAAACTAAACAAGAAAAGAAACAGCAAGAAACGATTATTAGGCAGGAAGTTCTATAGGAGATGGTTGTAAAAGATGCAAGGGAAGTAGAAAACTGTAGATAGATGCTCTTTCCACTTTCAGGTACATATATTGATGTCAGGCATTTCACTTGTATCTATTATTTTCAGCTCTTATCCTCGTTCTTCTTCTCAGACGAAGATAAGCTTTGGTGTAGTCTTTACAGCATACAGATTCATACTATTTTTCTAGACATACACTTAGGAACAAACTGAAAATAAATCTCCAGAAAGCATATGCCAGAAACTGCTTTTCAAATAGGTTAAGCATTCTTGGTGTTGTTCTAGAAGGTATTATACACTTCTGCTAATTTTTCTTTGCATTTCTTAAATAAAAAAATAACTTCCCCATGTCACTCCTTATGCTTGCTGTATACACACATAGCAGACTCATAGTTTACTTTTTGATTTCCACCAAGACAAATAACATAAAAAAAAATGAAAAATATATATGCATATAGATATAGAAACAAAATCCATATAGGAGAAAGCATAATGAAACTCTGCAACAAGCATTTCAAATAGCTTCACAGGCAATTTACTAGGTGTATAGTGTCTACTAAACAAGTGATTCAATACAAAAGAAAAGTGGTACCTGTGTTAAAAACATGTTCAGAATTTTTAATTTGGAAAGATTCCAAAAACGTCAAAGTATTACGAAGTTTATCTTTCAGTGGCCCGAGCACAGTAGCACATTCAACATCTTCAGGTGTCGATTGCTGTTTCAGCTGCATCCAAAACATATATAGTATCTAAGAAGTTGCAAAAATTTTTGCTTCAAAGTGCCACAAATCAATTAACAAAAGCTATAACAATCATGTCAAAAGGAAATAATGAAGTTGCTATGTTCTGCTTCTGCATTCATGATTTATAAATAGTGCCTTCAAAAAATCCAGTCACTTAAAGACAGTCTAAAATGAATTTAACAAAAAAAAAAACAATGTACGCATTACCTCCTCTGGCCAATTAGATTTTTCAAGTAAAAAAATTGTTTCTTCAATGTACTCTCGATTCTTCCACATGTTCTCGTCAACTTTATGTGGTGGTTTGCTGTCTGCTTCATTTATTAATAAGCTTTCTCCTGAAATGACATTAACACCTGAATAAGGTTCTAAAGCAAAAAAATATTCATACTCAAAGGCAACACAGTTAAAGATGAAGATGCAAACACTATAAGCAAATTCTTGTCAACTATTTTTAAGGGCAAAAGCTGATGTTGCTTATTTTAACATAACTGCTAGGAGCTGATTGGTAAGTAAAAACATAAAATTGTAATGTTCTATCTTGCCTTATGAAAATGTTCAGAATGACTCAAATTAAATATCATTATGCCAACTATAGAATATGAATATAGATGATATAACAGTACAGAAGTTTTAAAAACTAATACCAAAGTACAAATCACTTATCTAGTGCACTCAAATATCCAATATTTTCGAGTAGAGAAATGTTTTTTATACACCACAAAATCAGTCATCATATGCAATAATCCAACTTTTTAAAACTATTAATCCAACTTTTAATATTATACATCAATTCAACATTTTAAAAGTTGGATTAATAGTTTTAAAATATTGGACTATTGCATATGTTGGCTCATGGTAGCTGATTTTATGGTGTACATGTAGCATTACTCTTACCGTCTTACGAGTATTATAGAATTCTAAGTTTCCAACAACCTAAGACTCTGTTTGGCGTCCAAAAAAAAATATTTTATTTTTCATTTCATGTGTTAAGTCAGTTCCCTATTTTCAGGATTTTGTACTGGAAGTAGCAAAAGAACAGAAAATGAGATCAGACAAATGGATTCAGTAGTTTTTAACATTTCCTTCACAAAATCCTACAAATCAGGAAACTAGCTGATAACAGAAAATGAAAACTGAGAATTAAGAACTAATTTCTAAAACCAATTGCAACCACCAAAAAGCAAAACATCCTTGAAATTATACCAAACGCATACTTAATATATTATAGTAAGAAGCGACATTTAAACCAATGACCCTAACAAAAGAATAGTTCTGCGGATTTGGAAGAACAATAACCCAGTGATGAAACGCAATGCTACTAAAAAATTAAAAAATAAATTAAAAGATTTTTACTTCGGTACCAATGCTACCCATACTCATTTTACAATCAATGATAAGTGATAAAAGATATATGTACCTAAATTTTATTGGGTACCCAAGAAATCCCCAAGTAAAACAAAAGAAGATTAAAAAAAATTTAAAAAAATACCTTCCGTAGGAGGATGTTGATTGAGCAAATCATTGGCCATAGAACGAATCTCAGAAGAGAGGCGAGAAACATCATCAGAAAGAGGAGTGAACGGGTATTTGTCGTAGTAAGAGGCAAGATAGGCCCTGGTTATGGGAACCAGGCCCTCTGTAGAAGCCATAGGAGTCAAGATTACTAGATCAGATCCAATTGGTCCTTTTCTTTCTTTCTTCTTCTTTCTTCTTTCTTCTTTCTTCTTTCTTCTTTCCTCTTCGTCTCTTTCGCGGAACTAAATTGTTTGTTGATACTACCAAATCAAAGTGCTTTGCTTCATTTTATGCCTTTGGAATATTCTATTTACTTCGAAAGAGTCCAAGGCGAAATTGAAAAGAGACGCACCGGCACAAGTAAATTCAGTGAACTGTCAAAACGTCCAAGGGTTTCGGGGATTTTTTGTTTTGCTCACAGATAAAGAGGTCAGCTGAAGTAAAAGGATGAAATTTTTTAAAGGATTTTATGAAATATTTTTACAATTTTATTATTATTTTATATAATTATATATTTTGTAAAATATTTAATATTTCATAAGAATTTAATTTTAATTCACTCACAAATATACAAATGTTTATAATTTTCATTTACTCATAATCCTTCTACATTTTATATTGTCAGTAATATATAGAATTAAATCCATTTTATAAAGCTCAACAAAATCTTTTAAAAATATCATCTAAAAAATATTTTTTGTCTATTTTTATAAAGAGTTATATTATATTCTAGCTTTATATATATATATATATATATATAGAGGAGAGATACTTTGACACCGGTATAAAATTTAGTACGCTTACACCTTTAATAATTTTTTATAAAAAAATTTTTTTGTCGATCCAACCGTTGAATTACAATTGTATATCAATGTGATTGTATGTGTCAAATTTCAAATAAATTGAACAACTATAAGATTGTGATCAAAGTATTCTAAGTTACACACATTTGCGAACTATTTATTGCGTCGATTCATAGACATACAAAAAATGTATCAAATGATTTCTGATTAATGTAAAATTTATTAGAGATGATCTTTAGTATATAAGCTTTCAATCCAACGGTGGATTTTGAAAAAAACATATTCAATAAAAAGTTATAATCGGTGTAAGATTAACATTATTCTTACACTGGTGTAAACGGATCTCTCCTCATATATATATATATATATATATATAGTGTGTGTGTGTTTGTTTCGTACCTTTCACCTAGGTAGAATTGTCGCCGATCTCTGATCTCCACGTGCCACTCCTCTCCAAGGCTTCGAGTGTGTTTTCTTGAAAAGGACTCCGAAGCTTATGTCAATGTTTGCACTAGCTTGCGAACCAAACCTGAAAGCGTACCTGATTCATTGAGAGTGGCACCCTATTATAGAGTGGGAAGCAAGTGGATATGTGGTAACCATCTCCAAGCATCTTAGGATAACATTTATCTCGCTTTTTGCGGCGCGCCGGGTCGATCATCGTAGTGCCCGTTATGGTTCTGGAATTCTCAACATCGTCATCCACTGCTAACAGAACATCGCCCTAAGTAGGGGGTCGAGCTCATCCACCTCGGGTCGGGTCTTTTTACTCATACCCTGGTTCGACTTCTAGCCCATTCTTATTGGGCTATCCCTTGCTTATTGGGCCCTTAGTCCTAATCAGTTCCCTTGGACAGGTGGGCCGAGATTTATAGACCTTGGATCAAGTCCCGTACCCGAAACCGACCCGATGTCTAGCCCATTCTAAGTTGGGCCTTTTACAAAGTTGGGCTTAGATCAGTCCCTCCGTGAGTAAACTCATTGAAGTCTCGAATTGGGCCTGACCTTTGGGCGATTCAAAGTGGGCCATCTATTTGGGCCTTTGAATCACGAGGCGTGAACATTGCCCCCAACTCGGGCCTCGGAGATATCCGAGGTCGAAGTTATGAGGTCATATCTCGTGCTTCGAAGCTTGCGCCCACCAACCTTATGACGCATGTCTTTTCACGTCTCATCATTCCGCTCGATACGTGAAATGTGGCGGCCGGAGATTTTCTCTGGCGTCGCCGAGATGAATTTTGGTTTTCCAAAATTACCCATGGAACCATCGCAAGAAATGTCGAAACTGTCCTTACTTTTGGGCGCTATAAATCCCACATTTGGCAATGTTCCTTCACCTTCTTCACACGATCTTCGACTTTGTTTCTCTCCTCTTTTTCCATACTCTCCCTTCAGAGATATCGCTTTTGCTAAAGAGCACCGAAGACCACCATGTCTGGTTCTTCTTCATTTCCACCATCAACCTTCACCATTGGATGTTTTCATCTTCTTCCAACTTAGTAAGTCCCTTGCTCTTTTTTCATTATTCTGAAGCTTTGGCACTCTTACTTTCCTGAGTTATGCTCGATGTTTTTATTGGTTCTAGGCTTTAGGTTCTTTAATCTTTTTGCCCTTCTTTGAACTGTTTGGCTTTAAGTTGTTTCTGGCTTTGCATTTTCTGAGTTTCTTAGTTTTCATATACATGATTTTTTGCTTTTCTTGACTGCGAGAATAGAATTCTTGCCTAGGACGCCATTTCCTTTGCACTACTCGCCATATAGGGGAATACTAAATAGCTTTGATTACTTGTCGTGTTTTTTCGATTTCGTGTTTCATTAGTGTTAGTATTTAATATAAATACTAAATAGCTTTTGATGTTGTTGTATTATTCTTTCCTTTATGCACATTTGGACAAGCTTTATGGATTATTGTACCACCTATTCCAAACATATGTTGCAGCTTCGTCTGCAAGCTTGAGTTAATGTTATTTCAGTTCATTTGATGTATGATGGTTATGATGACTCTTTGGTTCATGTGTTATTAGGGATGCAATGAATATCCGAAAACGGGAAAATCCGTGGGGATCCGAGGTCAGGGAATTTGCCCCGCGGGGATGAGGGTTAAAGTCCCTCCGTGGGGATTTTTTGGGCGGGGATAGGGACTATGCTCCTTGTCCCGCGGGATCCCCGCCTCGAGGGCATTTTAGTAACTTTACATAATAATATATAATGTCCTTCAAAGAAACCCTAAAAACCCTAAATTACTTACTCAGCGTCGCTCAATCTCTCTTCTCTCAGACTCTCACTCTTATCTCTCTGCCTATCTGTCCCTCTCGTCTCTCTAGCTCTCTGCCAACGCCGCCGGTTGTTCTCGCTCATCCCCTCTTCTGTGAGCACCTGCGTCGCTCTTCCTCTCGCCTTCAACCTTCATCACTCTCCCTCTTACACACACCGGTAGTGCATGTGTCACTCTCCCTCTCGCTGTCTTGCAGTATCGCCTTCCGCTTCGATGTCGACGGTGGTGGTGGTTGCTCCAGGAAGGAGGACGCAACCACGACTCGTCGCTTCTGCTGCTAGCCGGTGAATGCGATTGTGGAAGGAGACTGTCTTTGTTGTTCTTGTTAAAGGCTTTGTCGTTGCGGGAGGAAGAAGAAAGGGTTGTCGCTGCTGCCATACTCCACGGTGGCTCTGCAACTGCGGTGTTGGTACGAGCTTCAACCGATGATGGCGAGGATATGTAATCTTTTCATCTCAGTTCTTCATTCTTTTTGTACTCTATTTTTTATTTTTTATTTTTCTTTGGTATAGGTGGTGATGAATAATGAGAGTGGTGGTAATGCTTGTAGTTGATGTTGAAGATGATGAAATTGTCTAATCTTGTTCTTTCTCTGTGTTATTTTTTTAAAAATATTCAACATTTCTTTCATTGTTGAATTCTGGACTTATGTAGTTATGTTAGATTGAGACCTTGTTTTGTGTCTATGAAATGACTTCAAAACATGGATGATTAAAGCTGGTGAAATATTGATAAATTTGAAAAAATAGATTTTTCTTTTTTAATTTTGTGCTAAACAAGTCCTTTTTAATTTCCGTTCTTACTCTCCGCTCGGGGATCCGTGGGTATTTGGGGATCTGCGGGGATGGGGACACTACTCCCCGGTTAGTCTCCGCCCTGTTGTCATCATCCCTGTGTGTTATTGTTTCATTCTTTTCTACCTTGTTTCTTTTTCCTCTCTTTGGTTTTAAAAAAAAACATTTGATTTTTCTTAAGTAACATATTAACAAGTTAATTGCGACCTAGACATAATTAGCAAGTTAATGTGTTACATAATACATGTGTTTTTTGAGTTATAAACATATAGCTAATCAAGTACAATCTATATATTTGTATGAATTAGCTTCTCTGGTCGACCTTTCGCTTACGTATTTATATGAATTGAGTTCGATTATCAGATGTTTCATGTTGACGAGTGATTATTATCTCAAAAATTAATTTATATGTTCAATCACATATATAGTACTTAGCATAGTTATCAAACTCGGCTCGACCCAGCTGGTTCGATTGCAAACCCAGTGACCCGGTCATGGAACCGAGTCCAGTCTCTAGTTGAAAACCAGTGCGAGTCAGAAAAATTTTATAATTAAATCCAAAAGTTTCATGAGTGAGACTAGAACCTTGATCATGATGAAGGTAAAAAGTGCACACTAAAACCACTAACCTAAATTCAATTAGTATTAAAGTTAGACAAAAATTAAATATATTACATACTAACTTATACCAAATTATACATTAATATATTTATTTAATAAATTTGATTAGACTATTTTTAATTAGTGATGTTGAATTGAATCCTAATAAATAATTATGTTATTTTTTTAGTTTAATTAGTATTAATAATTTAATATCTTTATTTACTATTATTATTATTTCAAAATTATATTTAGTATACCTGTTTAATTATAAACTGGTTGAACCGCTGACTCACCGGTTAAATCACTGACCCAATGATCTAGTACCTCAACCGAGTGGATTCCCGGGTCGAGTTTGATAATTATGGTACTTAGTACATGTTTAAGATAATTAATATGGATTAAATAAAAATAATTAAAATATAATACAACTTTTTATTAATGGTAGACAATTAACAAAAAGTGGTACTCCCTCCATTCCAAAATATTAGTCTTTTAAGGTTTTTACACGTAGATTAAGAAATTCAATAAATATTCTTAATTTTATAAAATGATATATTAAAATGACTAAACTACCCTAAAGCATTAATGAGGAAGAAAGATGAATAGTGGTCTCTTGGAGTAATATTCAAGAAAGAAAGAGAAATGATACTAGGGATATAATAGGTATGAAAAAATTTAATTAGCATTGAAAGTTAAAAACGACAATCATTGTGAAATTTTTTTTCTCCCTAAAACGACTAATATTTTGGAATGAAGGGAGTAATAATTAAGCGAGAATGATTAAAAAAAAATTAAATAATAAATGAACAAAAGGGAAAGGTCAAATCAAAGTAACTCCATTTTCTTCTTCTGCCCTATATTCCCCTCTATTCTTCACTTCACTCTCTCACTCCCCTCTCCCAAAAAAAAAAAAAAAATAGCATTGAAAGATACAGGTAACATTTTGTTCATGATCACTCTAATTTCGTTATTTTGTGTTCTTTTTTTTTTTTTTGCGTCGTTTTGGTTTCAAACTAATTGAAACGTATTTTGATATTTGTCAGTTCTTTTTTATTCCAGTGTTGGTCTCACTGCTAAAACGTCGTTTTGCATTCGTATACGAAAAACCAAGTTTCTGCTGCTGAAGCTTTCACAGTACATTGCTCTTTCTCTCTGAGGTACTGTTACTTTTGTTTCATAACTATGAAATTTGTTGTGTGTGTTTGTGTTTGTGTTTTTTTTTGTTTTTTTTATTTTTGATTTTCTGTGGTTTTGAGTCACTTTTAGATTTAGATTTTTGTTTTAGATACCCTAGTTTTAAGTTGGATTGTAAGATTAGTGTCTAATGTGTGCAAATTTTGCATTGCATGTTGATATATATGTGTGTATATATATATATATATATATATATATATATATATATTTGTGAGGTTTTAACTTTCCCTGGTTAATAGTAAGTAATGGGTATGGCTGTGAATCCATGAGTAGTGTAGATGACGCAGTGTCTGCTGTGGAACTTTTTTTTCTTTTTTTAAAGCTATTGTTTTTCAACTGTTCACTTAGGGTATGTTTGGGAATAAGGGTTTTGAAGGGTGGATATTTCATTCTAAGTAAATATTTCTTTTATTTAAGATTTTTTAGATGAAAAAAGATACAATTGGAAAATCTTTTACTGAATAAAATTTATGAGCTGTCATGAAACTTTCCTATCCGCTGAATTCTGCTTTATAAACTCGTTATAGGGCTGAATACAAAGATTGAAAATTTAACTTTCCTTTATGTTTGCTCTTGAAAGCCTTCATCAAGACACATCGAAAAGGATTTTTGTGCATTTGTGATTTCTTTCACTCACTTTGTTCAGCGATTCTGTGTCTTATTTCAGTTAAGTTTCTGAGTTTTCATTAATGGAATGAGATCTTGTATCAATTAGTAAAAATAAATTTTTTTCTTGGCAATTGATTTCTTTTTGTTTATCATTGTGTGCATTTTGGTTTACTTGCTTAAATTTCTAGTTATTGCGAAGTTAGGTAATTGATATTCATGTGCTCTTCGGTTCCCGTGGTTATGCTTTAGGTATTCTGGGTATATTACTCATAAATAATTTGTTGTATGTCCTATGTCATAAGTCTTCAAGATTTGGGGAGTTTCGCATCTGGGAAGCTTGTAGTAGAAAGTAACTGCTGGCTTATCATAATGGCACCCAGTGCAAAGGTGTCGGCAGCATACCGTGCAATGGCAGCTCTTGGGATTGATGAATCACTAGTGAAACCAGTATTAAAGAAGCTCCTTAAATTGTATGATAAAAATTGGGAACTTATCGAAGAAGAGAACTATAGAGCTCTGGCAGATGCTATATTTGAGGATGCTGAAAAAAATGTAAAGTTCCCAATTTATTTGATTTTTTTTCCATTTTTTGCTTACACCAGCCTCTTCTAAATACTTACGCCCATTGTTGAATATTGTTTAACAGGTAGCAGAGCCAAAAAAGGTTCCAGAAAAGAAAAGGAAAAGCAAAAAAGTTAATGTATGTAACACTCATCGTTCAATGTCATCTGAGTTAGTCTGCATTACTTTTTTTACTTTATGTCGATTAGCTGCTGAAATGGTTTTCTTCTTTTTCTTGGATTTTCATGCAACCAGGAAGAAGAGATGGAGAATGAAGAAGATCAGATGCATGGTGAGCCAGCCCGACCTTTGAAGAGGTTGCGTGTACGAGGCCAAGAGAGTCAGCCCTCAAATCCTTCGACTAGCTCTGCCCCCAGCTCTGCTGCCGCTCTATTAAAAGAGCCTAAATTAGAGGATGACACATTACCTGCGAGTTGTTCGAGACTGCAGCCTCAAAACACCCCTCTGTCATCTGACGGAAATGGAAGGATTGAAGCGCGCTCAGTTCCAGTACAAGATACTATTGTTGACAAGGGAAAGCAACCTGTATCACCCCAAGTTGCTCCCAGACGAAGAAGATTAATATCTTTATCTGAAAAAGAATCCCAATCGTCTAAAGATCCAACAGTTAAATCAGGAATGCTTTTGTTGCCAAGCAACACAATGCCTCATAATCATGCACTGATCATACCCAAGGATGAGCCTGTTGATGAATTGCCTAATTCCCAGGTTCCCCTTGCAGTGATTCCTCCTGGTATTCAATGGACTTTTCCCTGATCACAAGTTCCATACTCAGCATCTGCTTTCTTTTTATTGGCATGCCATTTTAGTTGCCACATTCACTTTGTAGTCAACTTTTGTTGAGTTTATTAATAAGTACTTTGTTTGCTTGGTAATGTTGTGGATTAGATGGGAATATTTACTTAGGAAAATACAGGGAAAAAAACAATTCTAAGGTGCCCAAATGAAAGAAAGAAATCATTGCTCTAAGTTTGGTTTGGTGACTTTGGTCGTAATTATATTTCAGTTGAATTGAGCCTGTGTATTTCTTTACCCTGAAATGGCAACATTTTGATTTTAGTGTTTGCAAAGTTGAATCATATCAGTTGTCAACTGATGGAACTGAGACACTGGGCCGCACCATATGCTCTCATTGGCATAAGCTGTATGCAAACCTTTGCTGATCTATGTGTTTCTGGAAAGTTTTTTTAAGATGATCTTGGTTGGCTGATGCTTGTATATGTGGTAGGGCATTTGAAGTGGCTTCATCTCTCAGTCTAAAACCAAAGAAACTAATACTTTAGTGTGATGTCTTAATTTTTTATTTAATTGTTATGTTGCTATTTTTTGTTTAGTTATTGTGTTAGCTCACATTTATTTCTGTAAAGAGATTGTTTAATTTTTTATCTTATTTATTTTTTGAAGGGTCATCAAGCGGAAGGCACTCATCTAAGAAGAATGGTGCAGCTGTAAAGCAAAATGGCAACTTATCAAATGGAGGAGCTACATCTAATGTAGAGATAGCCTCGTCATCTAAGGGGGAGGTAAAAATTTCTCTGAGCTGCAGCTCTGCTGTTGGGAGACTAGATTTTTGTATGCCTACTCGAGATCAAATTCTAAAACTGATGGAGGATAAATGTCTACGGTCATATAAAATCACTGACCCAAATTTTTCTGTTCCGGAACTGTTGAAAGATTTATGTGACTGTGTGTTGGAATTCAGTAAAGATTCAAATAATGATTCCCGGGAAGGCCCTATCTTGACATCAAGGGTTGATGTCTTGAAGGAATCTAAGGCTCATGGCACACCGAGTGCCCAAGAAAATAAGAATTTGGACATGCTTTCTCTCCCTTCTAATGGATCAATCCATGCTAATTCTTCTGCTGCATCGCTTTCACCCCGAAGTCCCTTCTCTCTAACCCAACAGAATGGTCAGGTTGACGTTGTACAGATTTCCAAGGATGCAATAAATGATATGTCAGAAAATGATGACAGAATGGAGTTGGAGGGTCCTATGTCCCCAAATTCACACAGTTTAGTGGTTGTTCCACACCATCAACTTACAGCTGATGATGTAAGGTCTTTGCATGATGTTAATGACATTACAAAAGGAGAAGAAATTGTTCAAATCTCTTGGGTTAATACAATTACTGATGATTTCCCACCATCCTTTCACTACATACCCCAAAACCTTGTGTTCAAAGACGCTTATGTTAACATTTCTCTATCTAGTATTGTGGATAAGGACTGTTGCTCATCCTGTATGGGAAATTGTGTCTTGTTGTCTAAACCCTGTGCTTGTGCAAATAAAACTGGAGGGGAATTTGCATACACTGCACTAGGCATACTGAAGGAAGAGTTCTTGGAAGAGTGCATTGCCATCAGTCGTAACCCTCAACAAAATTACTTCTATTGCCAAGACTGCCCACTTGAAAGATCTAAGAATGATGGTTGTTTTGAACCATGTAAAGGACACTTGAAGAGGAAGTTTATTAAAGAATGCTGGAGCAAATGTGGCTGTGGAAAACAGTGTGGCAATCGGGCTGTCCAGCGTGGAATGACTTGCAACCTGCAGGTGGGTGTTTAAGTAAATTAGCCACTAGGAAAGAAATATATTTTATTCAATGTTGAGATGACACTAAGGTATGCTTTATATTCTATTATTCCAAAATTATTTCTTGATAGGTCATGTTTTCCAATATTTTCTTTCATAACTATGTGCCACTTAGGTATTTTTCACTTCAGAAGGAAAAGGATGGGGTGTTCGTACCTTAGAGGAACTACCAAAAGGTGCATTTGTGTGCGAGTTTGTTGGAGAGATCTTGACCAGTAAAGAGTTGCATGAGAGGAACATGAAAAGTGCCGAAAATGGGAAACATACATACCCTGTTCTCTTGGATGCGGATTGGGATTCAGGATTTGTTAAGGATGAAGAAGCTTTGTGCTTGGATGCAGCATCCTTTGGTAACATTGCTAGGTTTATCAATCACAGGTATTAAGTTTCTCCTAGGAAGCATAGACACACCTATATTGAGGCGTGTCCACGTGTTCGAACACGCATCCGTATGTGTCCGAAAAAAATTAATTCTTTGAGGTTAGACACACGTTGGACACGTGTTGGATACTGTTTGGGACACCAGACACGTTACACACCATGGACACAAGTCAGATATACCATGGACATGACACATTTTTTCTCTTTTTTGATTTTTTCATTTTTTTGTAGAAACTTAAGATCAAATCCAAAATTTACTGGACAAAAAAAAATTAAATTAAATATGTATTTTTGACCAAAAATAAGAGATTTTATCAAAAACAGTTAATTATATATACATATGTATGCCGTGTCCGTGTCCTGTAATTTTTTAGTTTGGTGTGTCTTCGTGTTCGTGTCGTGTCCTGTGTCAGTGTCTATGCTTCTTAGAGTTTCTCTCATCTGTTTCAAATTTTTAGCATCCTAAGGTTAAAGTATAGGAGAAGAATAGGAGTGTTTTTGGAGTGAAATTTTGCTGCCAAAACTGAGAGTATGGATGAATTTATTTTGGGGGGTTGAAATTCCAAAATAATTTTGGTTATAACATTTTGAGCAAAATGTTCATCAATTGGCTTCCATTACTTGTTTGTATTTTTGAAGGAAAAAAGTTAGGCAACTACTACAATAAAGTTGTTTTTAGTAATAGAGTAAAGTTGTGTTAAAATATAGATAAGAGATTACAATTTTACCCCTACTTTTATTTTTTATACCAACAAACCCCTTTTTCATAAACAACACCACCACCACCCATTCATCTGGCCTACCTTCGCCCTCTTCTTCCTCTAACTCTACCTAACCGCCACCGCCACTGCCACCAAAAACACTTGAGACCACCATATCCTCCTAAACCTCCTCCATTACTCAGTCCATTTTCACACGAATTCAAACCCAAATACCCAAACCCATCATATTCCTTTTCTCCCTTACAAGTTGGTTACACCTCCATTTCCTTTCATCATTTTTTCCAACAAAAAGAAAAAAAGAACAAAGACAGTTTCTGGAAAAAAAAAAGAGGGTTCAACATGTGGTGTGGTGGATAATATGTAGCATAGTACTTCTCTTCTTTACTCATATTCTCACCACCAAAGGCACCACCATCACCACTAACATTAAGGGCACTGCAACCGACGCCGAAAAGGAGAGCAATGACGATAAAGAGAATGTCCTTGGTGTGGTCGCAGAGGGAGCTGAAGTCGTCAGCGGAGAAGCCAAAGGGAACAAAGTGTCGGATCTGAGTGGGGTAGTGGTCGAGGGAGCCGGTGTTGTTGTCGGAGGTGGTTTCGAGGAAGATCTCGGTGGGGAAGAAAGGGGGTTTAGGTTGGAGAGGGTCAGAGGGAGGAAGGAGTGGATCTGGTGAAGGTGATGCTGGTGTTAGAGAAAGGGAGTTTGATGGGATAAAAAGTGAAAGTAGGGACAAAATTGTAATTTCATATCAATATTTTAAAACAACTTTATCCTACTACTAAAGCAACTGTACTGTAGTAATGGCCAAAAAGTTATTGGGAAATTATGAAGAAAATTTGTGTTTATTTTATGAAAAACATAAACAACTTGAGTTTACAATTGAAGTAATTCAGCTAACATGAACTTGTCATTATCCTTAGAGAAAAGGAAACTTTTTCTATGTTGATATAATTGTTAAATACTTAATTCTGTTGTTTGGGAAAAAAATTGAAATACAACAGCTTAAAAAAGAATCAGGATAATATTGGTTCAGTTTAATTGAGTAGAGATCAAGAAAATAATAATTGCATATGGACAAACCAGACTCTCCATCTGCATGCTGTAGATAGTTTGACTGTGTTATGCTAGCTATCAAGTTATAAACTTCCATGAAAGAGTCGATTGGCAGAAATTTGACTCTATTTGGAAATTGGAAATTTAGAAGATTCTTTAGTAATTCTGTTTCATTGTTCCAGATGTTTTGATGCAAACTTGATTGAGATCCCAGTTGAAGTTGAGGGCCCAGATCATCATTATTACCATGTGAGAAGTCACAAATCCTTGAAGCTCCACCTTTTGTTGGAATTTCAAACTCTGGAGCAGAATTGCTTAATGATACTTATAATTTGTTGACATGTGCAGTTTGCCCTTTTCACTTCCAGAAAAGTAGCAGCACAGGAAGAGCTCACTTGGGTGAGTAATTTTGGTTCTTTAATATGGTGTTTGATGAATGGTCCCAACTCCTGTATCACATAATCATCTTGAATGATTTGATTACAAGTTTGAGATGATTTGATTTATTCATTCTTGAATTTAAATCTTAATAGGTTAAATATAGATATGATCTATGATAGTGCTGCTCATCTTATGCAGTTTACTTTCTTCCAATTAATTAATCTAGGAATCAGTTCTTTTTCTTCTAGGAAAGCTTATATTCATGGTGTTTGTGCAGGATTATGGCATTCACTTTGATGACCATGATCATCCTGTCAAGCTGTTTCATTGCAAATGTGGCAGTAAATTCTGCAGGAATAAGAAGCAATCAAATAGTAAGTTCAATCTGCTACATATGGGTAATGTGCAAAATTTTTTCTTGCCATGTTCAGTCATTTAGTTTTTCTCTGGATATTGTCAATTCCAATTTTCATGGATTCTTTTTCCATGTTCAGTCATTATAGTTTCAGCTACAATGGTAACTATGAAACATATGATACCCTCTTCTTTATTGGTCTGGGTTTATATTTAATAGATGCAATTCCCCCTGCACATCGATATCTGATTCATTCTTCCATTTAATATGAAATCATTACACTAGTTGGTAAAATTCTAGGAGCTGCTTTAAAAATACCATGTTGAAACCATGATTGTAAATTGAAGCTGTTCCGTACTCATGGCATCTTGTTCTGCTCATTTTTTTTGCTGGGTCTGATAGTTGGAAAAGCTCAGGTTATCTACTGAAATGGAATTTTTAGTTTACTTGCTTTGTTGTAGAAATGCTGAGGTAAGTTATTTGCTTCATTGAATTTGTGCATTGTGTATGCTACATGGTCTCATTTGATTGTTTAGCAAATTTAAACTGATTCAAAGCGTGAGTATGATGTTCAAGCAAAAGTTGAGGACCTAAGATGATGTCATGCCATGTTTAGTTTCTTGGGCTCAGCTCTTTTGTTTGCTTTAGCCAAATTTTGTAATCCATTTCTGCATCGGTATTATTATTTCCTTTTTCTTTGTTTGACTGATGTGTCCAAGATCTAGGCATATTGTTGGGTTTGATTTTAGAAACTACTGGTGACTTTCGATTGTGGAAATTTATTGGTTGCACTGAATTATTGAGGATGCAAATGTTAAGAATCAATTTGAGCTTTGGAAAGCCCTGAACTGTTTGCTCAGTGTAGTGTGATCACGACCCTAGTTAATATTTTTGGGCTACTAACTTTGAAGGAATACATCAGTTAGTTCTGAGTTCTTTCGATATGTGAAGGAAAACTATGAACTTGCATTGTATGTCAACTTTCTATAAGCAAAAAGTATATTTGAGCTTTTAATGAAGACATTATCCTATAACAGGCATTGACTAGTTATGGTGTAAGACATATGTCAATAAATTTGACGAATCCCTGCAGAATCTATTGGTAGAGATTGTCTAGTGATTTTATTCGAATTCTTTTAATGACTGCTTTTCGAGTTTTCGTTGATGTTCATGTACATATAATTTATTTTTAACATTTCCCAGTGTTGTTGATTGTAACTTAGTAATTGATTTTTACTTTCATTATGCAGGATCACTTAGATCTTCATCAAATGCAAGATGATTGATTGCCATTGTTTGTTAAACCAACTTTTTGTGTCACACCCATCCTTGGATGAGTTATAAATATGAGATCCAAGTATCCAACCTACTGCAGTGGTACTTTTTCCCCTTTCTTGGGCTTTTTGTCTTGGCTGATCGTTAGGGACTAGTTGCTTTGTACAGCTTTCTGAAGACTAGCCAGCTACCAAAAGAATGTAGACGTTTATTCTGCTCTTTCAAGTATGGTTCTCCAACAGTAGATACATAAACATGGTTTGCTAATGTTAGTTTTGGATATCAAATTGGTCATTTTGGAGAATCAACATCAAAAATGGCATTTAAGGACCAGTTTGATTAAATTGCCATGTAAACGGTTGTTTTGATGGTTTATTTATGGTTCAAACTTGATGACACCTTCATGTTTAGAAGGCCAAATGGATGCTTAGTTAGGCAGTAGTAGTAGTAGTAGTAAGGGCCGAATATTAGAGTAGTATTTAAATGCTGCATCAGCAGGGCTTTGTAAACTTTATGTTCAATGTTAATATTTTATTATATGCTTGGAGTATTATTAATTTGTGATTTTGTTCTTTGAAGGATGGGGGTTTGGTGTTAACACATCAACGGATGAACTGATATTGAAGTCCTCTATAAGAGTGACAAATGAAGCTTTTTTTTTCTTCTGAAAATATAAATGTTTTTTAAAAAATCATATAAAAAAAGCACTTGTTAGTTATGAATGTGGGTATAAGAGAGTAAATACCATTTGCTCTAACACTAACATTCCTACGGGCCCCACGTTCAAAAGTGTGTTGGTGACTAGAAATGGTTGATAAAGTTCAAAAGTGTGTTGGTGACTAGAAATGGTTGATAAACCAATAATGCTTGACGTACAAGTCCAACTTGTATGTACTATCCATGTTACAGAATATGTGCTATACGTATATGTGGAAGTATTGATAGTGGAAGTATCCTCCGAGTTGAGCTTGTGTTATGATTAGTTTAGTAAACAAAATACATGAGTAAACGAATAGTTTAGCACTTTAGCTCACAAATTGAGCAAATGAGAAAAAATATCGTGCCACTAATAATTTACACTATTAACATTTAGTATGCTATATATACTCTTCATCAACCCCAAAAGAATATTGTGCTATACTTAATATTACAAGAAGAGAGACTACTTTTTGCATGGGAGATGGTTATCTATTTAACAAATGCTGGTATAGATGATGATAGGGATTCCCTGCCATGAGGCTTGCAAAGGATTTCATGCTCAGAAGTTGAAGGCATGATTGGTCTAATGCTGCCTGGATTTAGAGGAAAAAGAATTTTGTAGTAACCATCCATAATTTCCAAAAAATTGCAGGTTTCTGCAACCTTAGGAATCTGTTGATAAAAAGAACAAGTTGGTTAGTATAACTACCACTTTTTTCATAAAAGTTGTCGTTTTGACTTCTTTAATACATCGATTTATTGATGTATCAAGAAAAGTAAAAACGACAGTTATTATACAATAATGCTATGTGTACGACAGAAATACGTCCAACAAGTATCAAATGTGTGCTATTTGTATAACACACATTGAATATTTATTGGACGTATTTCTGTCGTATGTCAAGCATTATTGGTTATTATAAGGCGGAAGGAGTATATAATACATAATTTGATGATTAAATATTGAACCTTTTTGAGCATGTACTGATAAATGTCTCGCGTGTAAGCATGTAGATTGGGATATTCATATAATTTCTTCTTGGTGCATTTGAAAAGAACATTATATGCAATATCAAACCGAATTAGAGTTGTGAATAGACACACATCCACAAGGGTGAGTTTGTCTCCACACAAGTAGCGGGAACTGGCTAAGTGTTCCTCCAACTTGTCTAGTGTACCAAACAACTCATTTACTGCTCGATCATAAGCTTCTTGTGTCTGTGCAAATCCACACCTGCAGTTGAAAAAAATCGCCAATAATCATTGATAGTTGAGCAATGCAAACAGTAGAAATTGTCATTTTTCTTTTAAGATAAAATATGTTTTTTCTTATTGAAATTGTCAATTCATGAAAGAAAAGATAAAAACTCATTGAGCACTATCAGATTCACCTAATAACAAAAAAAAAAAAAACTTTGAAATTGAACCAGGCTTTGCATCAGCTAAGTTTTTCATTGTTGATTTCCAAACATATTCTAGTTTACAGCAGTGCAGGGAGTAAATATGATGTATATATAATCATAGATGAACTTGTTTCTTAACATAGGAAACCTATCTATAATTTTTTTCACCTCATCTTTATCCTCAAACCAAGTTCATGCAAATGATAAAAAAAATAACCTAAAACAGTACTCAGAGAAAAAAAAAATTCACCATTTCACGAACCTTAGTAGTTCAGTACCTTACCTATATACCCCATTGTTCACATTCGGGTATATCATTTGATTCCACTCGTCGATCTTCCCCTTCAACTCATTTGGTGCGAGATCCAAATCCGGGTTCCGGGCCAACCCGTTCAATCTGGAATTGAACAACTCAATTATATCATAGCTCTCATTGCACACAACCTCCTTCTTATCCTTATCCCACAGCATAGGCACCGTGGCCCTACCATCATACCCACCTTTCCTCATCCCATAAACCTCCCTCAACGTCCTGCACCCATTGGCCACGTCCAAGCCCGGGCTTATCGGGCCTGACCCAGAAGCCCGCTTGAACTCCCATGACCCGTCCTGTCCCGGCGACGCGATGGAGACTGGCACGGCATCCTCGAGGCCCTTGAGCGCGCGCACTATTAAAGTCCGGTGGGCCCACGGGCATGGAAGGCCCACGTAGAGGTGAAGGGTGTTGCTCTTTGGGCCCGAGGGTTTTGTTGTTGTTGTGCGGAATTTTGAGGCGGGCCTGGTGTAACCGCCGGAGGAATCGGCGGGAGCGAGCTGGGACATCATGAGGCGCCACGTGAGGTTCCATGTGGTACGTGCGGTGGAGATTAGGAGGCCCGGGGGAAGGGATTGGCCCCAGAGGAGTTTGGTGAGTGATGTGAGAGTGGAAGAAGAGGGGTTAGGGTTAGGGTTTGGGGTGGTGTTGTTGTTGAGCGACATTTTTGGGGATGAACGGATGATGATGTGGCGTGAGGTGGGTTTACGGTGGTGGGAACCGCCGTGGGTGGTGGAGAATAGTGGAGGGAGTAGATGGTGAGAGAGGGAGGAGGTGCAGGACGACATCGTTTTGATTTTGAGCGAGTTGGTGGATTGATAAGGGGTAGTGAGGATTAGAGGCTCACTTTCGGCTGCTAAAGGGTATATTCGTCATTTACACATTGGCCAGTTTTCTATGTTCACCGTGGACGGTGACTAAGATGCTATCTATATCAATATTATTAAAATCGGACAGGATATCAAAAATTCATAAATTCAAAAGTTCAATCAATTCAACCGTAGGTTCAATTGGGAGTTTAAAATAAAAAGAGGTGTGGAGGGTCAGGAGGGTGAGGTTTTTGCCCCTTACAAGAAATAACAGCCGCTTTAGACTGTCGGTTTTGGGCTGATTCTTCGGTTAACTGGCGGTTCGCACCAATTCTCTTTCAGTTTGCATTCAAATAATTTTTAGAGTAATGCTACATATACACCATAAAATCAGTCATTATCATTTACCATATACAATTATCCAACATTTTAAAACTATTAATCCAATTTTTAGAAATGTTGGATTAATGTATAATATTAATAGTTGAATTAATATTTTTAAAAGGTTTAATTATTGTATATTGTAACTGATTTTTTATTGTAAATAAATAATTTCTCTTTTCATTAACATCTTGAAGCCATTCTTGATCCAGTAATATATAATTATCTATGTTTTAGTGAACATAATAATAATAATAATAATAATAATAATCTATTTTCGTTATATTATCTTTTGGACTTATTCTGCATTGGGCCCAGAGGCCCAGGCCCATTTGTGCCAAACCCGGAAAAACCCTAGTTTTACAGTGCTTGTCATTTCCCATATATAAGCAAACGCAACAGCAGCGAAAGATAGACACTGAGAAGAAGAGCGACACACAACAGAGAGCGCAAAAATGTCGAAGAGAGGTACACTCTCGTCGCGGCTTCCGAACCCTAACATTATTCCGTTCTTCTTCTTCTTGATCGTTTTCTGATGAAGTTGTTTGAATTTGTTTTTCAGGTCGCGGAGGAACGGCGGGGAACAAGTTCCGTATGTCGCTGGGTCTTCCGGTGGCGGCGACGGTGAACTGCGCCGACAACACTGGAGCGAAGAACTTGTACATCATCTCCGTCAAGGGGATCAAGGGCCGTTTGAACAGGTTGCCCTCAGCTTGTGTCGGTGACATGGTTATGGCTACTGTGAAGAAGGGAAAGCCCGATCTTAGGAAGAAGGTGTTGCCAGCTGTCATCGTTCGTCAGCGTAAGCCTTGGCGCAGAAAGGACGGTGTCTACATGTACTTCGAAGGTCATCATCATTATCTTTACCCTTTTTTTTTGATTAAATGTTAATATTGTATTTTATCCTTGAAGTTGTAATCTTATGAAATTAACGGCTTAGTATTTGGATTTATAAAATGTGATTCCGATTAGTCATTTTAGTAGTTTGATTGAAACACACTGAATCTAACTAAACAACCATTAAGTTGGAGCTTGTTTTATATTTTGTTAAATAGGTTTTGATTTTAGTTTGGTCATGGATTTGTATGAGTATATTAGTTTGTATTTGGGTACTTCACAGATTAGGTTGAGCAAGTGCCCATAGTTTTTGCTTTATGACTATGATAATGCTTCTTCTGTGTTGCTATGTTGCTGGGTGATGATTGCTTGTTGTTTGGATTTCTTTTTTATTAAATGGGATTAAATTTGTATTTCAAAATAGAAATATTGGGCTGAGGACTCATGTATCCTCTCATTGAAGTGATAATACATATTTTATGATTTATGTTAATTTGTTCAAATAAATCAATTCATTTTAAATGTTTATTTTTTGTGACCTAAATTGTTTATATTTTTTAGTGTTGCTTGTCTCTTTTGTGGAGTGGCTAGTGTTCTATTTTGGCCATTCATACTGGGAAGCATATAGTTGTGATATTGCCAGTTTTAAACAGCATGATGTTTATATTCCTTGCATTGTGTTACCTGTCTGCTGGTAAATTTCTTCGCTATTGTGATTCTGTTTTTGTTTTTAGAATTGTTTTATTTGTGAAGTAATCAAGTCTGGTTGGAGTTTGGTTTTTTAGCTGTGGCATTTGTACTGTCCATCAGGGAGGGGAACATAGAGGGAATTAAAATGGATTTTTGATTGATAGGAGGGAAAAAATGGGATGATATTCTGATTATACCAATTCTTCGTTCAGGCTTATAGGATGTTTTACTGTTTTGTGGTATACTTTTGTGTGATCTATGTCTAGTTAAATGTCAAAGTTTAGTGAACTTTCTCCTATTACAGTTTCAAGTAGTAGTTCATCCAATTGGTATATCTGTCTAGCTTCACCCTACTTTGCTTTCATTGCTTTTTCTAAAGTTTTTCCTTTTTTGTTTAATAGTGTTTGTTGTATTGTGTTAATATTTTTATATGTATGTTAGTGAAACAAGTATTGACATGTAGTGTTGGTGTCTGCAGATAATGCTGGTGTCATTGTGAACCCCAAGGGTGAAATGAAAGGTATTTTCTTGTTATGTTTTAGTTGATAATGTGTTCCTTTGTTGTCTCTCTCACCTACCATTAGAATGCGATATTTAAGTGCCTTCCTCTTCTAATTTTTTAATATTTAACATTTAAATACTTGTTTGGTGTATTCCTTGCTGCTGTCTTAATTTGGTTGTCACTTATGTGAATGTAGGTTCTGCTATCACTGGTCCAATAGGAAAGGAATGTGCTGATCTGTGGCCTAGGATTGCTAGTGCAGCTAATGCAATTGTTTGAGTTGCATTTCTAGTTTTATAATCTTGTGTTTTTGCTTTTAGCGTCTCTCAGATTTTTCTTAAGTTTTGAAATTGTACTGAAGGCCAGAGTTTTTTTTTGTTCAAACTTGTCTGGAAGAGGCTTGTTGAAGAGATGATATTATTGGTACTTCTTTTTTTGGTCCTGTTTCTTATCCCCCCCCCCCCCTCCCCCCTCTGATAATTAATTCCATTTGTGAAAGTAATCGAATACCTAGTTCCTTAACAAATTTTTTATACATACATTAACATGGATATTTTTTACGACAAAAATATTTTCAATATTATAGAACATCTATCTCTACGGTTGTGTTTCAAATATTTGTTGAGTGTGTGAGTCATTTAAAATCTAGCAGTGAAGATGAATAATGTAAAAATCTTGTAAGTATGTGTTAATTTGTAGTTTTATCTTGAATTCACATAAATCACCACCATACTAATAATTCCTTTGAATACTAAGACAATGAACGTGTTTGGGTTAGAGGTTCTAGTCTCTTGTAATAAGTTGACCAGAAGCAAATGATTTATATCTGGTTAAGTATAATACATAAATAATACATATTATGTATGGTATCTATATAATATATGTTTAATATTAGTTGAATATATTTTTGTTGTATTAATAAATATTATTTTTAAAAAATTCCTACATCTAAATGGAGAAAAAGAGAGTACAAAACAATTCATACTAAAAGTAGACACAACATAGTTTAATTAATTGGACTTTGCAAGGTTACTAATCATCCTTGAAGCGATTTTGACTTTTCCATCTCCAACTCACCTTGCTAATTTCATCCTCATTAGTTTTACTCCATCTGGAAGAGTTTTCACCTTCAACAGCCCATTTAATCAAACCCAAGAAATTCTCATGGCCGACAAATGCATCATTACAGGAAGCTTTGGATATTAAAAAAGAAGTATGATATTTGTAGATACATTTTTGTATGTACAATAAACATACATGTAATTTTAAGAGAAAATGTATGTACGAATATCATTATTGATTAAAAAATGACCTGCATGCTTAACACTCTTGTGTACCCTTCATGCGGCTTACACATGTCCCTTTGGCACATATATAACAAACCATACGCATATTACTACCTTCATCCGCACATGGGATCCCCATGATAGGACCATATAAAACAAACAAACTAGAATAAGAACACCAAAAAAAATGTATTTAAATGAGTGACTCACTTTACCATCTTTTGATGTGGTGGTAATCCTCAACACTTCGAGCCTGTTTGGTTATGTTTACATTAAATGCGACATTTGGAGACAACTTTATAACATCTCAGAGACAATAATAAGAAACAAAACTCCTTTGCGGTGAAAATAAATGGTGATGCTAAATGAACCATACAAAACTAGCCCAACCAGCGAATAAATGAGATTTTGGGCCATAATTACTCAACCCATTACAATCTCAATGATTATTTGGATCAAAAGCAAAGCCAAAATAGGCCCATTGACTGTATGGGCTGATTTTTCATTGTCCGCTTAGCATTATTGGAAAATAAATAACTAATCTTAACCAAATATAATTATCAGTAAAATTTTATGTACAACAAGAATACACATCCAATTTATAAAAGTATGGTTTCTGACTCACTAACACAATTAGCATCTTTCCCCACTCATACAATCATCCAAAAATTCCATGTATTAATTGTAGTTGAATATACGTTAGATGTATTTCTGTTACACGAGTAACATTTCTCACATATTATACATGCGTCTATCACAATCAATGGTCATAAAAATACAATAATGTTTGTTGTACAACAGAAATACATCCCACAAATATTCAACGTGTGTTATTCATGATATGGAATGTGTGCTATTTGTATAGCACATGTACATATAATACACATCTCATATCATGAATAGTACACGTTGAATACTTGTTAGACGTATTTTTGTTATACAACAAATATTATTGATAAAAATGATTGAGTTAGACACTCATTTTTTGGCATTTGAATGCTACAATTCAATTTTTTTTCAATAATAAATTGATATAGTGCAACTCTTTTGGGATAACCAATTTAGAGTTTTACTCTTTATCCATTTGAATATATGCAATGCACATATCTGCAATTGAATTTCACATCAGAATCTTGGACTTGGTGAATGTAATAACTTGCACAAGAGGCAAAGGTAAAAGCGTAAGAGAGAGAGAGGTTAGAGAGTGGGATGAGAGTTTGATCAACCCACATGCAAAGTTGTTAGTTTCCAACAATGTGACAATGTCCTATGGCCAACTACCAATCTGATTGCATTTTCCAACCAATTTCATGATATCTAAGGGTATGTTTGTGAGTTGGGTTTTGGAGGGAAGGGGAGAGGAGGGAAAGACTTTGAGAGATTTAGTTGTGTTTGTGAGTTGCATTGATGGGGAGGAGAGGTGTTTGGGGATTTTTAAAACTCTCCAAAACCTTACAAACTCCTCATTTTCAAGTTCCTCCAATGTGAGGGATTTTAAAACTCACAAACAAGGAGATGTTATCTCCTCCAAGCTTCTCCCTTTCCTCCTCTTATCTTTCCCTTCCCTCCAAACTCTCAAACAAAGCCTAACGGAATCCATTCATTTTGTACCAATCACTAAGTTATAACTGCCATAATAACATTACTTTTGGTTCTTAAATTACAATAATGCTTGTCGTACAACAGAAATATGTCGAACTAGTATCCAATGTATGTTATACAATAAGACGTAATGTGTGCTATACGTACGTGTGCTATATATATAATACACATTTCGTCTTATTGTATAACACACGTTGGATGTATTTATATTGTACGACAAACATTATTGCTGAAATTGTGGCACCATTGACTCATTAACTTGTATTAATTAACTGTTAACTTTGACATAATGATATAAAAAGTAAAAGATAAATGACCGATCATAAAATATATTTTATTTTTATGAATAAGTTCGAACCTCCTATCACATGATTAAACCCATAATAGAACGGGCTTATTGGCTCAACCGAAAAACAGGTGATGTTCACATTGACCTGGCTAGGATTATTGGCATGGATCAAAACCTTTGTCCCCGTAGTTGGATGCTTTGAACTAAATGTCCGACTATATATTTGTATCTAAAAAAAATATATTATATATGATATTTTATTAAATTTTATTTATTATTTAATTAAATTTGATTTGGCTTGTGACTCGATCGAGTTGATTTCTATCTCAATCTATGTTTTTTACCCTCACAATGGCATTGGCTTTTCCTTTCTTAATATAAGAGTAAGATTTAATTTGTTACTACATATATTGATGTCGGATTATCTTATTATGTTTTGGCTTTTGCTCTGGCAAGAAAGACAGGTACATCTTTGTGACAAATCAATTGCAAATTGCAATTATTTTTTTCCTTTTACCTTTTGATGAATGCAAACAAGTCATCAAGATACGATGTGTCTCTCAAGTCTCAAGTGTAACTTTGATTTCATTTTAGGACTTCATTTTATATGTATTAAGAATGGATACACATTTACTAGTGAATATCTTATTTAGTTCCTCATAATTAATTTTAAGGACAATTTAGTTCTTCATGATTTAAAAAAGATAAAATAGTTCTCTAAGATTAATTTTATAGGACACTTTAGGTAACAATTTAGTTGTTCTGTTAAGTTTATGTTAATTGAGTTATAAACATGACGTAACTTAGGTGATATGTTATACACTGTGTCATACACATCACTGCAACTCAATTAACAGAAACTTAACGGAGGGACTAAATTCTCATTTAATGTGTCCTATAAAATTAATCTTGAGAGACTATTTTATCACTTTCAAATCTTGAGAGACTAAATTGTCCTCAAAATTACTCTTCATGGACTAAATAGAATATTTCCTGTTACTTTAATTTCAAATAGTAAAGGCTATAGTGTGAGTATCTAATAAAGTTGCGTGTTAATGGCGTGTACACTTTTTATTTATGTATAAGGATTATTGTACAATAATATTTGTCGTACAACAGAAATACGTCAAACGAGCATTCAACATGTGCTATACATGATATGGAATGTGTGTCATATGTATAGCACACGTATACGTACGTATATCACACGTTCCATATCATGTATAACACATGTTGAATGCTCGTTTGACGTATTTCTGTTGTACGTTAATTATTATTATTATTATTGTAGAAGCATCCTAAGAAAGTTTTAGCCAAATATGATTGAGTGAACCAGAAGGAAAATTTTCAAATCATAATTCATGAACAACTCAATAGAAGATTGTCTTTCAAAAAAGTAATTGATCACACCCCATTTGTGTTCCATCACTAGAGGACACTCTTCAATCCTTACACCATGCTGCTGGGGCCATTAGTGGAAAGGTATCAAAATTAAAGTTGGACATTAGACTATTCATGATAATGTTTTCTATCTACCACAAATCATATAGAGTGACATAAATATAAGAATAAATTACAGTTTATCCCTTGGAATATAGTTCATATGTACTTTGAACCCCAAATTTAAAAAATGTTAGATTAATCTCCTAACATTTTTAAACGCAGAATGATCCGTTTGATTTAGATTTTGATAGAATTATTTTTAAAATAATTAACGTCAAAAAGGTTAATTTTAAAATAATTGTTGTATAAGTAATTGGTTTGTATTTGGGAAAAATGTTAAAAATGTTGATTTGAGAGAATTAATGTGAAGTAATAAAAGTGAAAATTAATATTTTTATCTTTTGAATTAATTCTATCGAAAGTGAAACACTTCTCTAGATAGTAAAAAAACAAACCAAACACTTTCAGTATTTCTCAACTCACTTTTTATCACCTCAACTGGGAAAATAGTCAAACCAAAAACAAGTTTTAAATTGAATAGCCTTATTAAATTTTTTTCTAAAAACTATCAAAAAGTTTAAGAAATTTTAGGGTGTTATTTTGCACATTTGAAAAAATTCATGTGGTTAATTTGCAAATTATTTCAAAGTTCAGAAGGTATAATACACTTATTTGGACTAAAATATATAAATATGTGAAAAAAGTTCAGGGGTCCATTTACAAATTTTTAACACTCAGGGGCTAAAGTAAATATGGCCTATAATTCAGGGGATTTGGTGCAATTAATTCTAATATATATTTGGTGCCTTTCATTCATGCTTTCTTAATAGTCTAATTCCTCATGATGAAGCATTTGTTATAGCAAAATCATCACAAGTTCTTATTTGACACAAACAAAACACACAGGTCTTAAAAGTAGAGCAAAAAGAAGTGAAGAGGATTGAAGAATTAATGAAAATTTCAAGGCTCTATAGCTTTCAAAGGCCTCATAATAATAAATTCTTGATGTTTCAGAGGAAAAGCAGAGTTGTTAGCACTTCAGTGACACTTGGTAATGTCCAAAGAAGAACCCCAATTGGGTGTTACCCTTCATCATCATGCATTCTTAGGGAAGTGTTTTGCAAATTGAAGAATAGATTGAAGCAAGCTTTTGGGTGGCAAAAGAGTAGTCCAAAATATAGCTATGATCTTCAGAGTTATTGGCTCAATTTTGATGATGGTCGCCATTCAAATGATCATATCCCATCTAGAGTTTGTTGATCATCTTTTCATTTTTTAGTCTTTTGTTTTGTTTTTATGAATTATGAATAAGTTGTTCTATAGTTTTGTTGTTATTCTCTTATTTTTTTGGTTTCTCACGGTATCCCAGTCCGGAAGGTCAAGGACTAATCCGTCGCGGATCTGAGCTCCATTTAAGGGTTTGCCGCTGACCAATAGGTTGCTGCATAGGCAGGGATCAAACCCCTGACCCTTGCTTAAGCGATGTAGTGATAAGAGATACTTTGAAAAATTGCATAATTGTAAATTGATTTCATCTATATATATATATATATATATTATTCAAATCAATCAGCTTTTTTTGAACCATAAAAATGGTTCAAACTTTTGAACAGAGGCATGTGTTATATTAGTTTCTGATCTCAATTACATTTTCAGTTTCAGGCATTGTGAAAAATAGGTAATTTGTTTTAGTTTCAATGGCTTATATATGTTGACATGGTTTTCTTCTTGAGGGAGAAAAGCATAAAACTTTTCTGGGTTTTAACTTCATTGCTGTTTCCATCATGAATTCTTAATGGCAGTACCTCCTTCCAAGTGATTACATACTTTTTTTTTTCACGATCGGGTATCTACTGTGGATCAAGTGACTAATCCCTCGTTAGCTTGTAGGCACCTCGAATGGTGGGACAACTGACCCGGAATTTTAAAGTTTTTACATACTCAAGGCGAGGATCGAACCCTACACACTTGGTTAAGGTCGAACCCTCGACACTTAATTAAGGAAAATGATTACATACTTTGATCCTGTCTTTATGTTGCAATCGGATTTTAATTTCAGTAGAATAGGGCGGGTTGGATGAGTTTATTGAAGAATATTTTTTTTAATTGAATTTTTAATTAAGATTTTTTTTAGAAAAGTAAGAGCCAATCTATATTTTAATACAAAATTGATTTATGCTTATATGTAATGTTAGAAGATCTTTATTTAATTATAAAATATATTTTTTTATTATGAAAAAAGTCTTTTTTTGAAAGGCAGAAATTACAATATCTGATTTTTATTTTACTTTTTTATATGATTATATTTTTACTAAAAGTTTATATTCAAACGTACCAAAAGAGTATTGCAAAATAATTTATTCGGTATTTGTTTTCTGAAATAAGAAGAATATGAAGCCAATTTACCAAAAAAAAATAGAGCCTCTCATTTAGTGGCACTAATGATGGGCCTAAATTGTGAAGATGAGGAATGACTGAAGTCTGAATGAGCATTGGAAATAACTTTCCCTTCTTTACAGCAAAAAAGAGGAAGTGTCGCTAGCACACAAGTGGTAGTGGCTGGGGTTGTTTAAGCATTTGGTCCCGGGTTCAATTCGGAATGGTGTGTATGCAGAGAGGATCTTGGCCATTCGTCTCATCCTTGAGGTGCACGCACAAATCGGCAGAGGATTAGTCATTGGAATCACTCTAGTGGATACATTGGAAAAAAAAAAGGAGGAGTTTTCCTTCTACCATGAAATGATGAACAAAAATATTATTGTAGTTATTATTGGTGTCGGATCACGAGTTTTCATTCATTCATTCGTTTCTAACTATAGACCAATGTCATTATACTTAGGGCAAATATCATTAAGCACCCCAAGGTCTATAAGGACCAGAAACAACATAAAATAAAGATTATAGATTTCAAATTATGTAATTTTATGATTTTTTTACATGTAATAGAAATTGAAGGTTATATGCTTTAAAATGTGAGATTTCACTAATTTTGCATGAAATAATATAAAACAAAGGCTATATTTATATTGACTTCAAATTATGTAATTTCATGAATTTTTTACATATAATAGAAATTGAAAACTATAGGCATTAAAATGTGAGATTTCACTAATTTTTTTAGCAACACCATAAAATAAAGACTATAGACTTCAAATTATGTAATTTCATAATTTTTTTACATAGCGTAGAAATTGAAGGGTAAAAGGCTTTAAAACATGAGATTTCATTAATTTTTCTAGAAACACCATAAAAAAAAAGTCTATAGACTTCAAATTATGTAATTTCATGATTTTTTTTACATATAGCAGAAATTAAAGGCTATAGGCTTTAAAATGTGAGATTTCACTAATTTTTCTAGAAACACCATAAAATAAAGGCTATAGACTTCAAATTATATAATTTCATGATTTTTTTACATATGGTAGAATATGAAGACTATAGCTTTAAAATGTGAGATTTCACTAATTTTTCTAGAAAGACCATAAAACAAAGGCTATAGATTTCAAATTATGTAATTTCATGATTTTTTATATACAGAAGAAATTGAAGGCTATATAGGCTTTAAAATGTGAGATTTCACTATTTTTTCTAGAAACACGATAAAAAAAGGCTATAGACTTCAGATTATATAATTTTATGATTTTTTACATATAGTAGAAATTGAAGGCCATAGGCTTTAAAATGTGAGATTTCACTAATTTTTCTTGAAAAACCATAAAACAAAGGCTATAGACTTTAAATTATGTAATTTCATGAATTTTTTTACATATAGTTAAAATAGAAGGCTATAGACTTTAAAATGTCAGATTTCACTAACTTTTCTAGAAACACCATAAAACAAAGTCTATAGAATTCAAATTATGTAATTTCGTGATTTTTTTACATATAGTAGAAATTGAAAACTATAGGCTTTAAAATGTGAGAAATCACTAATTTTCCTAGAAACAACATAAAAAAAGGCTATAGACTTCAAATTATCTAATTTCATGAATTTTTTACATATAGTAGAAATTCATGTCTACAGGCTTTAAAATGTGCGATTTCATTAATTTTTCTAGAAACACCATAAAAGAAAGTTTACAGACTTCAAATTATGTAATTTCATGATTTTTTTTACATATAACAGAAATTGAAGGCTATAGGATTTAAAATGTGAGATTTCACTAATTTTTCTAGAAACACCATAAAACAAAAACTATAGACTTCAAATTATGTAATTTCATGATTTTTTATATATAGAAGAAATTAAAGGCTATAGGCTTTAAAATGTGAGATTTCACTAATTTTTCTAGAACCACGATAAAAAAAGGCTGTAGACTTCAGATTATGGAAATTAATGATTTTTTTACATATAGTAGAAATTGAAGGCTATAGGCTTTAAAATGTGAGATTTCACTAATTTTTCTTGAAACACCATAAAACAAAGGCTATAGACTTTAAATGATGTAATTTCATGAATTTTTTTACATATAGAAATTGAAGGCTATATACTTTAAAATGTGAGATTCCACTAACTTTTCTAGAAACACCATAAAATAAAGTCTATAGACTTCAAATTATGTGATTTCGTGATTTTTTTACATACAGTAGAAATTGAAGGTTATAGGCTTTAAAATGTGAGAGTTCACTAATTTTCGAGAAACAACATAAAATAAAGGTCATAGACTTCAAATTATCTAATTTAATGAATTTTTTACATATAGTAAAAATTGAAGGCTACAGGCTTTAAAATGTGAGAGTTCACTAATTTTGCCAAAAACAACATAAAACAAAAGCTATAGACTTCAGATTATGTAATTTTATGATTTTTTTACATATAGTAGAAATTGAAGGCTATAGGCTTCAAAATGTGAGGTTTCACTAATTTTTCTTGAAACACCATAAAATAAAGACTATAGACTTCAAATTATGTAATTTTATGAGTTTTTACATATAGTAGGAATTAAAGGCTATAGGCTTTAAGATGAGAGCTTTCACTAATTTTGCGAGAAACAACATAAAACAAAGGCTATAGACTTCAAATTGTGTAATTTCATAATTTTTTTACATATAGTAAAAACTGAAGACAGGCTTTAAAAATGTGAGATTTCACTCATTTTTCTAGAAACACCATAAAACAAAGACTATAGACTTCAAATTATGTAATTTTATAATTTTTTAACATATAGTAGAAATTGAAGTTTATAGGCTTTAAAATGTGAGATTTCACTAATTTTTCCAAAAACAACATAAAACAAAGACTATAGACTTCAAATTGTGTAATTTCATGATTTTTTTACATATAGTAAAAACTGAAGACAGACTTTAAAAATGTGAGATTTCGCTAATTTTTCTAGAAACACGATAAAAAAAAGTCAAAAGACTTTAAAATATGTAATTTCATGATTTTTTTACATATAATAGAAATTGAAAGTTATAGGCTTTAAAATGTGAGATTTCACTAATTTTTTCTTGAAACATCATAAAACAAAGGCTATAGACTTTAAGGTAGCGTTTGTTTGGACAGTACAGGACAGAAAATACAATACAGAATTATTTGTATTATGTTTGTTTAGGATGTACACATACAAGACAGTCTGTATCTGTATAGAATTTTTGCGTATTTTGTGTCCACTCTCAAAGTAGGTACACAAAATACACATACAGATACAGAAACTTTAATAAACATTTTATCCAAATTTACCCCTTTAATTTTTGGGTAGTGTATTAATTTAAGGGTGATTTGGACTTTTACTACAAATTATATGTATTGTCCTCTAAAATTAACATAAAATAATACAAAAAATACAGGTACAAATTGGTTATGTACACACTAAAACAAACACAAAACAAAATACACAAATTTTACTGTATTGTATAGTTCTGTACATATATTTCTGTATTGTATTGTACAAGTTTTGAAACAAACGCTACCTAACTGATGTAATTTCATGAATTTTTTTACATATAGTTGAAATAGAAGGCTATAGACTTTAAAATGTGAGATTTCGCTAACTTTTTTAGAAACACCATAAAACAAAGTCTATAAATTTCAAATTATGTAATTTCGTGATTTTTTAACATATAGTAGAAGTTGAAGGCTATAGGCTTTAAAATGTGAGAGTTCACTAATTTTCGAGAAACAACATAAAACAAAGGCTATAGATTTCAAATTATCTAATTTCATGAATTTTTTACATATAGTAGAAATTGAAGGCTACGAGCTTAAAAATGTGAGAGTTCACTAATTTTGCTAGAAGCAACATAAAACAAAGGCTATAGACTTCAGATTTTGTAATTTCATGATTTTTTTACATATAGTAGAAATTGAAGGCTATAGCTTTAAAATGTGAGGTTTCACTAATTTTTCTTGAAACACCATAAAACAAAGGCTATAGTCTTCAAATTATGTAATTCATGAATTTTTTACATATAGTAGAAATTGAAGGCTATAGACTTTAAAATGTGAGATTTCACTAACTTTTCTCGAAACACCATAAAACAAAGTCTATAAATTTCAAATTATGTAATTTCGTGATTTTTTTACATATAGTAGAAGTTGAAGGCTATAGGCTTTAAAATGTGAGAGTTCACTAATTTTCGAGAAACAACATAAAACAAAGGCTATAGATTTCAAATTATCTAATTTCATGAATTTTTTACATATAGTAGAAATTGAAGGCTACGAGCTTAAAAATGTGAGAGTTCACTAATTTTGCTAGAAGCAACATAAAACAAAGGCTATAGACTTCAGATTTTGTAATTTCATGATTTTTTTACATATAGTAGAAATTGAAGGCTATAGGCTTTAAAATGTGAGGTTTCACTAATTTTTCTTGAAACACCATAAAACAAAGGCTATAGTCTTCAAATTATGTAATTTCATGAATTTTTTACATATAGTAGAAATTGAAGGCTATAGACTTTAAAATGTGAGATTTCACTAACTTTTCTCGAAACACCATAAAACAAAGTTTATAGACTTCAAATTATGTAATTTCGAGAATTTTTTTATATGTAGTAGAAATTGAAAACTATATCCTTTAAAATGTGAGGTTTCACTAATTTTTCTTGAAACACCATAAAACAGAGGTCATAGACTTCAAATTATGTAATTTCATGAGTTTTTACATATAGTAGAAATTGAAGGCTATAGGCTTTAAAATGTGAGCTTTCACTAATTTTGCCAGAAACAACATAAAACAAAGACTATAGATTTCAAATTATGTAATTTCATAATTTTTTACATATTGTAAAAACTGAAGGCAGACTTTAAAAATGTGAGATTTCACTAATTTTTTTAGAAACACCATAAAACAAAGACAATAGACTTCAAATTATGTAATTTCAAGGTTTTTTTACATATAGTAGAAATTGAAGGTTATAAGTTTTAAAATGTGAGATTTCACTAATTTTGCCAGAAATAACATAAAACAAAGGCTATAGACTTCAAATTGTGTAATTCAATGATTTTTTAACATATAGTAAAAACTGAAGGCAAGCTTTAAAATGTGAGATTTCACTAATTTATCCAGAAACACGATAAAAAAAGTCAACATAAAGACTTCAAATTATGTAATTTCATGATTTTTTTACATATAGTAGAAATTGAAGGCTGTAGACTTTAAAATGTGAGATTTCACTAATTTTTCTAGAAACACCACAAAACAAAGACTATAGACTTCAAATTATGTAATTTCATGATTTTTTATATATAGAAGAAATTGAAGGCTATAGGCTTTAAAATGTGAGATTTCACTAATTTTTCTAGAACCACGATAAAAAAAGGCTATAGACTTCAGATTATGTAAATTAATGATTTTTTTACTTATAGTAGAAATTGAAGGCTATAGGCTTTAAAATGTGAGATTTCACTAATTTTTCTTGTAACGCCATAAAACAAAGGCTATAGACTTTAAATGATGTAATTTCATGAATTTTTTTACATATAGTTGAAATTGAAGGCTATAGACTTTAAAATGTGAGATTCCACTAACTTTTCTAGAAACACCATAAAACAAAGTCTATAGACTTCAAATTATGTGATTTCGTGATTTTTTTACATATAGTAGAAATTGAAGGCTATAGGCTTTAAAATGTGAGAGTTCACTAATTTTCGAGAAACAACATAAAATAAAGGCCATAGACTTCAAATTATCTAATTTTATGAATTTTTTACATATAATAGAAATTGAAGGCTACAGGCTTTAAAATGTGAGAGTTCACTAATTTTGCCAAAAGCAACATAAAACAACGGCTATAGACTTCAGATTATGTAATTTAATGATTTTTTTACATATAGTAGAAATTGAAGACTATAGGCTTCAAAATGTGAGGTTTTACTAATTTTTCTTGAAACACCATAAAACAAAGGCAATAACCTTGAAATTATGTAATTTCATGAATTTTTTACATATAGTCAAAATTGAAGGCTATAGACTTTAAAATGTGAGTTTTCACTAACTTTTCTAGAAACACCATAAAACAAAGTTTATAGACTTCAAATTATGTAATTTCGAGAATTTTTTTATATATAGTAGAAATTGAAGGCTATATCCTTTAAAATGTGAGGTTTCACTAATTTTTCTTGAAACACCATAAAACAAAGGTTATGTAATTTCATGAGTTTTTACATATAGTAGAAATTGAAGGCTATAGGCTTTAAAATGTGAGATTTCACTAATTTTGCCAGAAACAACATAAAACAAAGGCTATAGATTTCAAACTGTGTAATTGCATGATTTTTTTACATATAGTAAAAACTGAAGGCAGACTTTAAAAATGTTAGATTTCACTAATTTTTCTAGAAACACCGTAAAACAAAGACTATAGACTTCAAATTATGTAATTTCAAGATTTTTTTTATATATAGTAGAAATTGAAGGTTATAGGTTTTAAAATGTGAGATTTCAATAATTTTGCCAGAAACAACATAAAACAAAGGCTATAGACTTCAAATTGTGTAATTTTATGATTTTTTAACATATAGTAAAAACTGATGGGAGGCTTTAAAAATGTGAGATTTCACTAATTTATCTAGAAGCACGATAAAAAAAGTCAACATATAGACTTCAAATTATGTAATTTCATGATTTTTTTACATATAGTAGAAATTGAAGGCTATAGGCTTTAAAATGTGAGATTTCACTAATTTTTCTTGAAAAACCATAAAACAAAGGCTATAGACTTTGAATTATGTAATTTCATGAATTTTTTTACATATAGTTGAAATTGAAGGCTATAGACTTTAAAATGTAAGATTTCACTAACTTTTCTAGAAACACCATAAAACAAAGTCTATAGAATTCAAATTATGTAATTTCGTGATTTTTTAACATATAGTAGAAATTAAAGACTATAGGCTTTAAAATGTGATCGATCACTAATTTTGCTAGAAACAACATAAAACAAAGGCTATAGACTTCAAATTATCTAATTTCATGATTTTTTTACATAGAGTAGAAATTCATGGCTACAGGTCATAAAATATACGATTTCATTAATTTTGCCAGAAGCAACATAAAACAAAGTCTACAGACTTCAAATTATGTAATTTTATGATTATTTTTACATATAGCAGAAATTGAAGGCTTTAGGCTTTAAAATGTGAGATTTCACTAATTTTTCTAGAAATACCATAAAACGAAGACTATAGACTTCAAATTATGTAATGTCATGATTTTTTATAAATAGAATAAATTGAAGACTATAGGCTTTAAAATGTGAGATTTCACTAATTTTTCTAGAACGAACCACGATAAAAAAATGCTATAGACTTCAGATTATGTAAATTAATGATTTTTTTACATATAGTAGAAATTGAAGGCTATAGGCTTTAAAATGTGAGATTTCACTAATTTTTCTTGAAACACCATAAAACAAATACTATAGACTTTAAATGATGTAATTTCATGAATTTTTTTACATATAGTTGAAATTGAAGGCTATAGACATAAAATGTGAGATTCCACTAACTTTTCTAGAAACACAATAAAACAAAGTCTATAGACTTCTAATTATGTGATTTCGTGATTTTTTTACATATAGTAGAAATTGAAGGCTATAGGCTTTAAAATGTGAGAGTTCCCTAATTTTCGAGAAACAACATAAAATAAAGGCCATAGACTTCAAATTATCTAATTTCATGAATTTTTTACATATAGTAGAAATTGAAGGCTACAGGCTTTAAAATGTGAGTGTTCACTAATTTTGCCAAAAGCAACATAAAACAAAGGCTATAGATTTCAGATTATGTAATTTTATGATTTTTTAACATATAGTAGAAATTGAAGGTTGTAGGCTTTAAAATGTGAGATTTCACTAATTTTGCCAGAAACAACATAAAACAAAGACTATAGACTTCAAATTTTGTAATTTCATGATTTTTTTACATATAGTAAAAACTGAAGACAGACTTTAAAAATGTGAGATTTCACTAATTTTTCTAGAAACACGATAAAAAAAGTCAATAGACTTCAAAATATGTAATTTCATGATTTTTTTACATATAATAGAAATTGAAAGCTATAGGTTTTAAAATGTGATATTTCACTAATTTTTCTTGAAACACCATAAAACAAATGCTATAGACTTTAAATGATGTAATTTCATGAATTTTTATACATATAGTTGAAATTGAAGGCTATAGACTTTAAAATGTGAGATTTCACTAACTTTTCTAGAAACACCATAAAACAAAGTCTATAGACTTCAAATTATGTAATTTCGTGATTTTTTTTACATATAGTAGAAATTGAAGGCTATAGGCTTTAAAATGTGAGAGTTCACTAATTTTGCTAGAAGCAACATAAAATAAAGGCTATAGATTTCAAATTATGTAATTTCATAATTTTTTTACATAGAGTAGAAATTGAAGGCTATAGGCTTTAAAATGTGAGGTTTCACTAATTTTTCTTGAAACACCATATAATATTTACTTTAATTAAAAAATCAAATGCATTAACCCATTAAACTATCTATAAGCAAGGGCCTCGAAGAGAGGTGCAATGACTCTTGAAATTTCTAGTTTTGTTTGTAAAAGGGTAAATTACACTGACCTTCCCTGAGGTTTAGTAGTATTACACTTGACATCCCTCTATTTTAACACTTGACATTTACCTCCCCTCACTCATTAAAAAACAAACAGTGTTAAGTTAAATTTAACGGAAAGTGTATAATTACATTTCTACTCTTATCATTTAAAAAACCCAAAAACCCTAAACTAAAAAGTTGCGCTTCACCGCCTCTGCTTCTTCTGCTTCCACTTCACCCAAAACTAATCGATCTTGGTTTTGTTGTTGTTATGTATGTATAATATAATGAACAAACTAAACAGGCAAAGGTTATAAAAACAAAGAGTGTGAAATATATGTCATTCTGGCTTTCTTTCACTAACTTCTTTAATGGTGTTTGCTGGATAACTTATGCTCTCATCCACCCCTTCTGTAACACCCTAATTAAATAACCTCTTATGCTTAAGTCATAAGATTTCATTTAATCAAGGGTCACGTCTTAATCTCAAAGCTTACATATTTTAAAGAAAATACATACATGGGATTTTTACGCGGAAAATACATACATGGGATTTTTTTTTGGTAGAATAACGTGAAAATAGGGGCAACGCAATACGATATCGTAATAATAGCGCATACATATAGTATCCAAGATAATATCCCATCACACAATGTCATACAACATAAATATAGTTATGCCGATCATTATGATTCGGACTTTAGTACAATCCAATAATAATATATTAATATACTTAAATTGAAATGAGGAAACAAATCAACATCCTAACATATCTTGAAGTGGTACTTCTTGTGCATCCATGTTTTCTGGTTCGTCTGGAGACGAAAACGGAAAGGGGTGAGTATTCAAAATAATACTCAGTAGGGGTAAAAATGCAAGGTGTCATCGTTTTTCGTTCCAGACCCCTCGGGTTTATTTTCGAAATAAGCGGAAGCATACAAGTTCATTTTAATTAATTCCAAAATCGTGAGGTCCCGAGGCGACATCAATTTTACATGCTTCTTACATACATAATACATGAATGCATCAATTCAAATAATTTAGATAAAACATACCATCATATTCAAATGACACATAAGACTTTTCATACAATGAGTAACTTTAGTAACTTTAATCTTTAATCTATCTTTTATGGCATTGTGCACCCTCACATAACTTATTTCTCAATTATAGACATAATCCCCTAGGTTATGAGCTCATACCTTACTATAAGGGAGTAGAGGGGTAATATACCTTCCCTTACCAATTTTGGATTGGTGACCGAAGGCTTAGCTCACCTTCCCTTACCGATCCGAATTGGTGACCGAAGGTTTAACTTTCTTATGTTTCAATTAAAATATCACTATTGTTCACATCATCGTGCACAACAACACATTGAATATCACATTCATTCAGGTTATCAAGCACATAAGCATCAACATATTGAAGGTCACATCCATCCATATCATTAAGCACATTGGAATCATAAACATCATCATCATTATTTCATTAATTATATTTAGACAGATTTGACATAGTTTAGTTAGAAAATCACCAAAATTAGAGGACAATGAATTAAACCTTAAAATTTCATGAGAATAAACTAGATTGATCAACAAAACACTTCCAAGAAACAAAACTCTAAGATAATTTTTATACAGGGAGAAATAATTTTTACAATTCTGTTGTTGATAAGAAATGTCTGGACTACATTCAGAACTGACATACTTTGATAATAAATCTGAGGTAAATAGAAAATAACGAAATAGATCTTAAACTTTTTTGAGGATAAAGTAGACTAGTTTTTATAACACTCCCAAGAAATAGAATATAAAATAATTTATAGCTAGAGAGAAATAAATTCTACAATTCTGCTGTGAACAGAACTGATACACTAACTTCATAGATTTTTCTGTATTAATATAGAAATGATATGTCCATAAAATTTTTTGACAGTTGACCTTCATGTCTTAGGATTCTATAAAATTAATTTTGTAAGGTTTCATTAAGTATTGTATTTTTAATTAATTTTGGAACACTGCCTGTGCAGAACAGAAACTGAAATTCAGGTATCAACTTTAAAAATACATTTCTCTCAAAGTATAAGTCACAAAAATATGAGATTTGTGGGAAACCCTTCGTCCTTGAATTAGCTTTCAAACAAAATTAAAACCAATGTAAAATATTAACTTTAGAAAAAGAAACGAATTGTTTAGTAAAGTTGGTCAGATTATGTAATATGAACATAAACATTTGATCATACAAGGATAAGAAAGTGCCCCTACCTCTAGTGTAGACTTAAAATGGACTTTGAGTGCTTGATAATGATAGAGAGTCCTTTGATCCTTCCTTACTAAGTGCTTGTATTGTGCTCCTACTTGTGATAAGTGAAACTTGTGTGCTTGATTTGAGAATTCTTGAAAATGAAGACTATATGTGAAGCTTTATGTATCTTAGGTGAATTAATGTGTTTGTAGGTGTTTAATCTTGTGTTTGGTGATAGAGGTGGCTAGTTTATGACTATAGTAGGCTTAAGAAAATAATTCTATAATGAACATAACTTATAAGCTTAATTAACTAAAGAAAGAAAGTAGTGTTAGTGAAGTGTTTGTGATGAAGAAGATGAAATGAGTATTGTGAGTGAGAGTTCTTGATGTGTCTTGAATGGTTAGGACTTGTGGCTATTTATAGATGAATTTGGGTACCTAGAGGCTGATCAAAATATTCATTTATCTTCATTTATTGAGCACAAAAAGATAAAAAGCCATGTGAAGATGATATAACGAGTCATGGTGAAGGTGATCATGTTAGGTATGTTCTTGGAGTTTTTTGATCAATTCATTTTCTTTTCTTGAGTGGGAGACAAGGATAAATGGCACCTAAATGATGAAAGGATGCTGGTGGAGTAAAGGTAATGGTGGTGGTGTCTCCATGAAAGGATAATGAACAAAATAATGGTGAAGATGAGACTTCATGTGCAAATTCTCGACAATGTTATATACACAGAACATAGTTTAGTAAATTAGGTATATCTTGAGCTACAGATATTGGATTTAGATGACTCAATATGCGTTAGAAAGCTAAGAGAAATATCTACAACTTTTATGAAGACACAGAAACCTAATTCTAACATATAAGGCCTGAAAATTTCGGTGCAATCAAGTGGGCAGATTAGAAAGTCTAAAGTTATAGTGCACTTGCATTAATAACTCAACTTATTATTATTATTCTCATAAAATCTTCATTATCATCATCATGATTCATTTCAATCACTTATAGTTCATCCACAAATATATAATCATATAACTCAACAATCACATATTTAATCACACATAATTATACAATAAACATAGTCAATTATGAAAAATAAAAATTGGGGCGTTACACCTTCGATATTTATGTCCTGGTAATTAATTAGTTACCTCACTCTGTTATATATGGTTCCTAAATTTGATTTCTAGTAATTCATAGTTCTTGAGTGATTGTTTTTAACTCAATATATAATACCTTAGTTATGTATGTATATTATTGTTGCAGATAAGTAATAGTATTGGAGCAGTTTCTGGACTTATCTAGCTTATACTCTATGCTTGCTATTGTTAGTTCAAGGGAGAAAACGATATTGATGATGACAAGAGCCAAAAAGTGGGATTCAACTCCCTGTTTCAAATGGAAATGTTAAAGTTTGATGATGACACCCCCAAACAATCACACGTTTCTATTTCATGTATTCGGATTGTTTTCTTCTTCTTTTCATGACAAGAGAAATTTGTGGCTTTTACTTTTTTATTTTGCGATGAATGCGTATAGTTTAGTTTGAACTATTACTCATTTTTTATTTTCCATTTTCAATTTTTGCGGATGTTAACTTGAATAGGAGGTTTGATGTTTGAGTAATTAATAATATATTATAAGGGTGTTTTTGTCCTTTTTTTTTATAAAAAAAGAGTTGAAATTTACAAAAATGTCATTAATGATCATGTGTTTGTCACATGTTTTTTGAACGGTTAGATTGAGTGTTAGTCAAATTTTTTCAGGGGAGGTTAGTGTAGATTTTTAAAAGTTCAGGGACTTGTGCTGCAAGTTTTGAATATAGAGGGGTGTCAAGTGTAATATTGCTAAACCTCAGGGGAGGTCAGTGTAATTTACCCTTTGTAAAAACAAAAAAACATGTATATTTAGTCTCCCTAAATTATTTTATATCTCATGTTTCATTAAATTTAATATGATATACAATTTAATTATCATACACTTGCACTACTTATAAAATAAATCAGAAAGCACGTAAAACATTTCAATAACATGGCTATATTAAACAAATAACTCAAACAAAAAATCAATAAATAAAATTAAAATTGCATACAGATAGAGTCCGTCACTACAACATTTTAGCCCTAAGGGAACGGGTAAAAAGCGTTGCCAAAAGGTACTTAAGGCAACGGTTTCTCTGAAAGGCAACACTTTTTTGGCAAAAATAACGGTTTTCGGGGGAGGTGGGCTATAAAGGCGTTACCTTTGGTCAAAGGCAACGGTTTCTTTGCAATTGACAACGACATCTACAAAACCGTTGTCTTTTCTCTAATTAAAAAACCGTTGCCTTTTCTTAAATCACAAAATCGTGACCTTTACTTGAATAAAAAACCGTTGCCTATTTCCGAGTCAAAAAACCGTTGCCTTTTCCTGGATTACAAAACCGTTGCCTTTTCTTGGATCACAAAACCGTTGCCTATTGTGGAATCACAAAACCGTTGCGTTTTTAATTATTTGTGAAATTTCACTTTTTTATTTAAAATTAATAAATCTAAAATACATAATACAAACATCATCTCTATTAAATTAAAGGAAGTCATTCCGATTGATTAATATACAAGAGAAATTAACAAAAGTTGATAAACATCATGGTTCCAAATAATATTAAGTGATAAGTTCAAAATAAAATATACATCAATCATCTAGATAATTCAAATTGATATACTCCTTAGTAACGATCACTAATTAAGAGCATTAAAAAAATAAACATTGAAATATATATAATACAGTTGCAGCAAAAGTCTTTGTCCTTCTCTTTGATTGTTAGCTAGTCACATAGTTAAAAAGTAGTGCATAAACAAAACTTCAAGTTCTTCATTGCTCAATCTGCATCATAAACAAAACAATATACAAAACAACTTCAATATTTAGTAGCAATAATCATTGTAATAATTCTATAAACATTACTAATTAGACATTTTATTTTGATAGCTAAATATTTTAATTAGGAGTTTTTCATAAAATATCGATTTAGTCCATGTATTTTCTTTTCTCTTTTATTCTTCTGTCATGGTTTATTTATACTATGAACACTTGAAACATAAAAATGAAGGAAAATGAAAACAAAGGTATACAATGGCTTTGATAATGAACAAAGGTCACAGCCGGCCCGGCTACCAATCTACTCTGGAACACCAACAAATATCATTGGTATTATCTTGGTAAGCAACCAAAAATCATTGTTTTGTGTTATCTAACAATCTGTGAAACTTAGTATAGCTGGTACTCCAGTAGACATGCTCCAAATATGTTTGATTTACTCTTATCTACTGTTTGTATCATACAGAAACATAGCTAATTGATATGTTCTATATATAGTTCTCTTTTTTATTTTTCTTTTATATTCATGACAGACATAATATGAAAACCTAGGAAAGCCTAATCAAGCAAATAAAGCACAAAAAATTGAATATACATGAAAAATCAGTTGAGTTTTGATTAATTACTTCATTCCTTATTCTAATTTATCTTTAATTATATATTTTGGTATTTTGCTAAGGGAAGAAGAACACACGATTACTTTAATCAGTAATAATGAAGAAAATAAAGTAATTAAGAAGAAAAAAGATCATGAAGTAGTAAGAACTAACAAAAAATGCAAGAAGAAGAAGCACAATGCTAAACTAAACAGATCGATAATGGCTTCATCGTTTGAGCACCGAATTCGATCTCTCACTCGTTCCAAAACCACCATGGAGTTAAATAACACTAATCTCTCTCAAGATTTTCATCAAAATGCTGTGTGTATAACAGTTTTTCTTATTTTTTTTTTCAAATTCAAAATAGAGGATTTAAGAAACACTTACAAGCCAATAACAAGGTTTTCAAAAGAACAAGTGATCATAGTCCAGCTACAAGGATCAACTGCATCCCCATCCTAGTTATCCAAAATACAATTAAAGCTTGAACTGCCAAATTTATGAGATATAGATACACAAGAAGAAAAAAAGGAGAAATCCCAAGTTTAGATTTCTAGATATTGAACTCATATGAAGCTATAAATAAATATATATATATTAAAGAGAGGAATTTCCAAGTTTTTTACCTTCAAAGTTCACTCTTTTTGGAGAAAACAAAGCACTTGAAGAAACATAAATATGAAAAGAATAAAGAAAAGTGTTTTTCTTGAATTATGTATATGCATTTAGGTAGCATAGTAGTAGATAGAGCAAAAACAAAAAGTACTTGGAAGTTAGAACATGTTAGATTTCAATGTTTTCATCAAAATGCTGAGTGTTTAACATTTTTTTCTTCTTATTTTCAAATTTAAAATAGGAGATTGAAGAAACACTTACAAACCAATGGCAAGGTTGCCAAAAGAACAAGTGACCATAGTCTAACTACAAGGATCAACAACATCCCCATCCTAATCATCCAAAATACCATTTCATCATTAACATCTTCACTGTCATTGATCACCATCATCATTACATAAAACCAAGAATAAAAATCAAACAGAAAATAATAATAATAGTAATAGCAGAAAACAGAGAGAAGAAGAAGAAGAAAAGCTCACCTCACCATCATCGTCATCCTCTGCCTAACCCACTACGACCAGAGGTTGCAGCACCATCTCCATCATTAGCCTCGACCAACACAGAGCACCCCTCGACAAAGGGTTCTTAGGCATAATCCAATCAAGACTTCCCTGCAACCACCCCCCACCATTATCATCAGCCATATTAACCCAAGAAAATCAGAAATAATATACATAGATACATAACCAACAATAGAATCAGAATAGGCAGTATCACCCTCTCCACCATTGTATCACACTTCATCAACAGCATCGTTCTTTCAGAAAAAAAAAACAAAAATATTATTAGAATGAAATAAAAGAAAAAACAAAGTTACCTGTTCACTCACCTATGGCCACCACCACTGTAGCATCGACGGCGTCTTCCATCCGCAGTGGCCCTCTGCCTCTCGCGACTCCCGCCGTCCTCCTCCTTCAAGCCGCTGCCGAGGTGGCGCCTGGCAGCGAAAGCCACATCTGCGGCTCTCTTTCTCTCTGAACGACGGAGCCCCGCCATCGTCGCGATCTCCCGAGGCTTTCCTCCCCTCTGCGTGCAGTGATGCCGTCCGAAGCCGACAGCTCCCCGCGGTCTCTCTATGCGGTTGTCGCTACCCCTTTTTTCCCTCCTCGTTACTCCAGCGGCCGCAGAAGTTGGGCGGCTTCCTTCCCTTTCCCTCGGCAGCCCTCTCTCTTTCCCTTAGCCGTGAGGCGGCTGCCACTCTTTCTCTCTTATCCCTCACCCTGGTTGCAGGGGTGGCGCGCGACAACTTCCCCTGTGCGGTCGTGGGTGACAAAGCCGTGAGGGTTAGGGATTTTTGGGGAAATATTGTGAAAGGATGGGAAATAGGGAAAGATGGGTTATGAAGGATTATATTTGTTTTATTTTCTGAATTGTAGCTAAGGCAACGTGTTGAAATTTTCTTACATTGGTTACATTTAATTTTGTTACTATTACATGATAAAAACGTTGTTTTTTTAAAATAAAATAGTAATACTAATAAACCGTTGTCTTTTCATGCTAAGAGAACAGTTTTAAACTGTTGTTTTAAAAATCGTTACCTAAAGTCTAAATTTCAAAAACCGTTGCTTTTAATGAGAATAGGCAACGATTTTAAATTGTTGTCTTAAAAAAGTGTTGCCTTAGACCAAAAATTGTTGTAGTGCGTGCTGCCTGTATGTGCGACTACGGTTTTCGTAAAAATGAATTAGGGGTCAAAATTTTGTACACAATAACTCCTGAATGCATAGCATCTTCAATATATTTGCTGTTAATTAATTCCTAAACCTTATCATTATATTTTTATAATTATATAAAGTTATTTTAGGAATATTATTAGTTGTAATAAATTGTTGGCCGGTCGTTGACTGATTTTTGACATATGACCAGACTTTTTGAAAAACCAATAATGCTTATTGTACATCATAAATATATCAAATCAGTATCAAATGTGTGTTATATATACCATATGTAATGTGTGTCATCATATGTATAATATGTTACGTATATTACATATTATGTATGGTATATAACACACATTGGATACTAGTTAAATGTATTTTTATTGTACAATAAATATTATTTTTAAAAAATCCCTACATCTAAATGGAGAAAAAGAGAGAGTACAAATCAAAACAAAACAAAACAATTCAAACTAAAAATAGACACAACATAGTTTAATCAATTGGACTTTGCAAGGTTATTAATCATCCTTCAAGCGAATTTGACTTTTCCATCTCCAACTCACCTTTCTAGGGTGCGTTTCGTTCGCGAATTGAAATTTTATTCCCGAGAATAATATTCCTAGTAATGATAAATCAGGGAATCATTTTCTTATTAGAGTGTATTATTTATGTGCTTGGTTTGTACACTAAATTCTTTGGAATCTTGTACAATATTCCTAGGAATGATTTATTCCATTGTTTGGTTCATAGTAATATTTCCGGGATAAAGCTTGTAATTTACAAAAGTACCCATGCATAATAAATATAACATCAAGATAATAAATGAGATTATAAATGTATTTTTACACATTTAAGAAAATTACCATGTCATGGGAATAAAACTTACCTATGGTTGAGGATGAGTTTTTTCACCCAAATATAATAAAAAAATTCAATATCATCACATATATACATTCAGCATCAATATCTACACAAATGTCTTGTTTTTTGTGTTTCTCTCTGATTTTCGCCCGGGGGGAGCGAAAATGAGTGTAAATGCCTGAAATGACTCATTTTCGCCCCCCGGTGTCTATAAAATACATCCGAGCATTTCAGAACTCATACACACACTCTTTTTTTTTAATAGACCTCATACACACACTCTTACACAATCCTATAACACATTATGACAGAAAATAATTACTATCATTATTGAAAATTAATAATTTAAGAAATCTAATTTCTATAAAACTAATATTCTATTAAAAACTAAATTCTAATTACCAAAACTAAATTCAATAAATATTCTATTGAAAAAATAATAATTACCTACAACTGTAAAATCTAATTACAAAAACGTAGTTCAACTAATATTCTATTAAAACACAAGGTTCTGAAAATCGGACCGGACATTGAACCGGACGAGGGAGAGGTTTAGAGGTTTAGCCGGTTCGACCGGAGGTTCAACCGGATATAATAAAATATGTATAAAATATATATTTATCTATAAATATATATAAATATGATGAATTATATGCTATAGAAAAATCAAAATACATGAAAAATATTAATAAAAGTGGAAATATATAGCATTTGATAAATTTAGAGGTTTAATAGTCCTTAATTTTAATAATTAAAGTGTATTATATATTAAATTTTATTACAAAATAGTTATTAAATTTTAAAAAATTAAAATTTTTATTTTTATATAAGTTGACCGGTTCAACCGGTTTTTATCCGGTTTTTACCGGTTTTCTCGATTTTGACCGGTTTTCAAAATCCCGGTTTTTCAGGCTCACTCGGACCGGACAGGGGTCCGGTTCCCGGTTCAACCGGTCGGACCGGCCGGTCAGGTCCGGTTTTCAGAACAATGATTAAAAACAATAATTACCTATAATGATAAATTCTAATTACCAAAACTAAATTCAACAAATATTCTATTAAAAAAATAATAATTAGTTGTTGTAATTAGATTTTACAGTTGTAGGTAATTATTTTTTGAATTTAATTTTCATCCACTGACAGTGTATCATTTTTTTACACAGTCATCCAATCATGTGCTGCCACATCAGCCATGCTTGTGTTTTCTCTCTCCCACTACTTAAAAAGTCATACAAACAGAGCATTTTAATTGGATGACAGTGTAAAATACATTTACAGTGTCAGTGCATCAAAATTTTTTTCAATAGAATATTTATTGAATTTAGTTTTGGTAATTAGAATTTAGTTTTTAATAGAATATTAGTTTTATAGAAATTAGATTTCTTAAATTATTAATTTTCAATAATGATAGTAACTATTTTCTGTCATAATGTGTTATAGGATTGTGTAAGAGTGTGTGTATGAGGTCTATTAAAAAAAAGAGTGTGTGTATGAGTTCTGAAATGCTCGGATGTATTTTATAGACACCGGGGGGCGAAAATGATTCATTTCGGGCATTTACACTCATTTTCGCCCGGGGGCGAAATTAGAGAAACACCAAAAACAGGACATCTGTGTAGATATTGATGTTGAATGTATATATGTGATGATATTGAATTTTTTTATTATTTTTGGATGAAAAAACCTTGAGGATGAGAATAAAAATAGAGGAAAATATTTCTCAGAAATGCAATTTCTCCATAATCTTTGAAACTAATGTTGAACCAATCATGGAAAAATAACTTTCCCATAAAAATTTCCCAAATCTCGTAATTTCCTCAACCAAACACCCCCTACTTTCATCCTCATTAGTTTTACACTTTTACTCCATCCGGAAGAGTTTCCACCTTCCGAGGCTCATTTAATCAAACCCAAGAAATTCTCATGGCCGACAAACTCATGAAAAAATTAACATAAAATACATTATTTTTTCTCTAAAGGTACTATTTATTACGTCTAAATTGTTATTAAAACAACACACATTTATACTTAAAAATGGACAAAATATATTGTTTAGTCAAATTTTAATTGTCACTAAATTAATTTTTTTATTATTTAGTAGGATTAATTTTATTGGATTTTTTATTTATGTTGGTTGAATTTTTTACTTGTGAGAATGGTGATTAATAATTACTACTTCCATTCTAAAATAATAGTCATTTTAGCTTTTTTTATTTATTAGAAAATTAATGTACCTAGACACAAATTATGTCTACTATACACGAAGCATTATTGTTTTACCCTAGAATTTATCCAATTTTAGCACTAAAAATTGTACAATAGTTGGGAATATAAGAAGTGTTTACTACTTTACTAGGGTTGACGGTTGACACTCGACCAAGAAAAAGTTATTCGACAATGACAAATCCCCTTCACGCATTCCCAACTGTCTCACACGCGCCCTCATTGGCGCGTGCGCTATACCCTCTTTCACCCACACAGCGCACACAGCATTAACATTTTTTTTTTTTGGGTTGGGTATCCACCGGAGCGGTTCCGATGACTAATCCCTCGCCGATTTGTGTGTGCACCTCAAGGGTAGGACGGCTGGTCAAGATCCTTTCTACATACAAACCGTCTAGGAATCGAACCCAGGACTAGATGCTTAAGCAATCCAAGCCTCTACAAGTCACTTGTGCTAGTGCCGTTGGTTGGCATTAACATTCTACTCAAAGCGCACTGGTTTCGTCGGTCACCTTCACACATCTCTCACTCACCTTTCATTCTCGGCGGTGACCGAAATTCCAAACCCAAAATAATAAAAAAAAAAAGGAAAAAACCAAACCAGCTTCAAGTTTCTAGAATCTTCCACCGTTCCAAAATTCCATTTTCGAAATTTCAATTTCCCGTCAGCTTCATCTCGCCGCGAGATTTCTCGGTATCTTATCTCCAATTCTCTGCTTCAATTTCACGTTCTTCTTCTTCTTTTTCAATTCCCATTCGGCTCACTGGCTAGTTGTATGTAGCTAACAATTTTTGTTTTGCTGTGTTTTTTTTTTTGTTCAAATTCAATTGATATGTATATATCATTAATTTGCATGCTTGTTGTTGTTATGTGCATCTATTGAAGTGAAGGCTTGATTGTGTCTTGTGTGAGTGTTGAATATGATTTCTGTCTGAAGTATTTGTGTAGTTATTTGTTAAGGGAAAGTGTTAGGACTTAGGAGAACTTTTTTATCCTTTTATGAAGAATTCTTTCATAACATCACGAGAAACAATAACAAATAGGGGAAGAAGCTGAAAACGGATGAAGGTTGAAAAAAGAACTCTGAGTGAGTGAGTGAGTGAATGTTTGTTTTAACTTATTTTAGGTTCAAAAATTGAGCTTATAACTAAACGGGCATGTGTTTGTAAAAAAAAATTGATATTTTTCATAGAAGCTACTCGTTTCAATTTTCACTTAAAGGTTAAAAAAAATCTCTAGGTTTGGAAGGCAATCATGAATATGAAGTGATCTTGATATCTCTGAACTTGAGCTTGTCATAAAATAAACTGGATGTATATGTTGCGAAAATGAAAGTTTGGGGCCAAGAATTTCACTTTAGGAATTCAGATTCATGGCTACTATGGATGAATTTTATTTTCTTTGTGGTTTATGTTCTTACGCTTGAGTTTCACATGTCATTGGTAGTTGAAGAGAAGGTTTTGGGTAAATTGTGTTGCATTTCACAAACTGTTTATGAGGTTAGCTTGATAGCTTCTTTCTTGATCTAAATCACTATGAAATATGAACTATGAATTTTTTATCAGGTTTGAACATTTTTGTGACTGAAACTTGAGGTTCTGGTAATTTACAAATAGTATGTTCTACTGTCAGGCTTTAACTTGTCACAATTGGGGTTGCTCTATTTTTGGCCCTACGTTGATAATGAAGTTTACGAGTGCTAGTTTCTTTCATAGATCTGAAGATTGATTGCAACTAGTCTGGTTTGGACACCAATAGCAAAAAGCAATTTGTATAGTACATTGCTGGTGAGCATTATCTCAGTTGAAAATGCAGAGTCTAAGATTCTATTAATTGCCTGATAAGTGATAACTGATGACTAATACCTGGTATTTTCTCTTATTAATTAAAAATTAAGGAAAATAATGGAAGCCCGTCTCGCTTTATCCATTGAAAGATCGAGTGCGCAACAACTCAACAACATGGGGATGTCTGGAGCACTTTCTTCAGCCTTGTCAATCATTCCAACACCTCAAGAAGAGACATATTACAAGTTGCCTGATTCACCACTGGCTTTTGTTGAACAAGGGATTATAAGTAGACCCTTTACTCATTCCGGTCATTTAAATTCCAGTGGAGCAGTTGGGCATATTTTTTCTTCATCTCCTGGATATTCAACTGCACTTCATCATTCGTCCCTTTCACCTCATGAAAAGCTCTCTAGAAATGCTCACTTTATGTCTCAATCATCGACTAACATGGCTCCAATGCCATCATATTCTTCAAATAATGGACCGCTACCTTTGACAACAATAAGCAACTATTCGAATGAAAACAGTGCTTCCTGGAATACAGATTCCGTGCCAAGCTTTTTGGATTTTCCTGCAAATACCTCCATTGATGATGGTAGGGTAGAAAGCGGTGCCTGCACTATCATGGCATCCGAGGAGTATGGTAAGCGAAATGATTGGCAGGAGTGGGCTGACCAGCTAATCAGTGGTGATGATACTTTGACTTCTAATTTGAATGATCTTCTTGCTGATAATATTCCAGATCTTGAGCCAAAGGTTAAGTTTTTCATAACTGAAATCAATATTAGCTTTCAGAGGAAGCTGATTAGTAAAATTATTCAAGGAATGTCTTAGGATCTCATGTTGTTGCTATAGGAGCCATTCCAGGTTTCAAACCCATCTTCACAATTTCTAGGACATCCATCCCAAGGCCATCAACAAATTCCTGCTTCATCTGGAGAAAATTGCACTGGTGCTGCCCCCTCTTCCTCAGCAAATTCTGCTCCTACCAAGCCAAGAATGCGTTGGACACCAGAACTTCATGAGTCCTTTGTGGAGGCTGTCAACCAACTTGGTGGAAGTGAAAGTGTGTTCATCTCTCTCTCTCTCTCATTCTTAAGTCATTAGCCTTAGTTTGTTAAACTTCAGCGCATTGAACCCATTTCCTCATGCTTTTCTGTTTTCTTTCTACAGGAGCTACTCCTAAGGGTGTACTGAAGCTCATGAAAGTTGAAGGGTTAACTATATATCATGTTAAAAGCCACTTGCAGGTAAGTGCACTTTGCTTTGACTCTTGATTTGAATGTTGGGTTATGATTTTTACTGAAGCATATATGGCTTAAAATGTAGAAATACAGGACAGCCAGATACAGACCAGAGTCATCTGAAGGTACATAAGATATGCATTGCAGTATATCTAGATGTCTTCATAAATTTATAAATATGTATTTTTATGGGTGAGCTTTGAGTTTGACAGAGATGTAAAACAACACCAATCTTTCAATATTCAATAAGTTTTTACAGGATGAGTTTTTACAAAATTTACTATAGGATTAAAAAACTCATCTCATGTAGATCATTCTCAGTTGAAAAGCAGCTTCCTCTTTATTAAAAAAGTTGACATTAATGTTGACTATACTTTTCAAGCATAAGCAAATTTTAACTGCTTGATTTAATACCATTTAATGCTAATATTTTGTTCATTCTGTGGTCAGATTAACAATAATTGCTTTGAATTGATAAATTATTGAATAACCTTAGTTTTAAAAGTCTTAAACTGGTGTAGATCGGTCTTAAACCTTGTACAGAAGACTTTGGCTAAGATGTAAGTTCTTGGGGTTTATTTTCCTGTGCAGTGCTCAGATTACCCGTGAATTTTCTAAATGTACCACATTGTAGAAGCTATTTCACAAATATGGTTATAGGTGCAAGTAATTTTATCTAAGTATGATTAGCTATGAAGCACAGACGCACCAATACTAAAGCGTGTCCAGGTGTCCAACAAACGTTCGTGCGTGTCTTAGAAAAAATAATTTTTGAGGTCAGACACGTTTGACTCGTTCCGGACACATCATGACACACCATGGACACAAGTCGGATACACCGTAGACACGACATCTTTTTTTACTTTTTTCATTTTGTAGGAAGAAACTTGATCAAACCCAACTTAAATTTACTGAACCCCAGGAAACTTAAATTAAATATGTATTCTCAACCAAAAATAAGAGGAATTTTATTAAAAAATATTAATCATATATACATATGTATGTCGTGTCCATGTCTTGTAAATTTTTAGTTTGGTGTGCCTCCTTATCGTGTCTGGGTTCGTGCTTCTTAGATGATTAGGAGATGTGATAGGATGAACCCTAGGTAGAGAAATCTCCAATTTTATTGCTACCGAGAGAGAAAATCCTTAACTCTCGAGGAAGGCTTACACCAGAGGAACTATCGAGAGAATATCTCTCAGCTATGAAAGAATGAAAGTATACAAATGAATCAATGAATACCATCTAAACTACCTTTCCACTATTTTATATCAGTTAGTTGGCTAAAATAAGTGCCAACTCAGCAAACTACTCGTACTAATCACCTTTCTCTTCTCTCGTAGACCAACCCAAACCTGTTACTGCTGTTATTCTTATCAATATGGAATTTTTTTTACTAATCTTAGCCTCTTACCTCTCCCTCCCTCCTCCCCCTCCCTCCCCCCATTGAGCATTGAGAATCTCCCTTTGTCTCCACAATCTGTACTTGCTCAAGAAACTAAAAATTGACTTTACTTGTCCAAGGAATAGGATGATTGTGAAATCTTTTATTGACCTTTAGCTCTGTCCGGAAGTGGTGTTTCTAAAGTTAATTCCTTGAAATCTAGAGCATACGTCCTTATCTTTGTAGTTAGCTAATCCATTGTTTGTTGTTTACTTGTTGGCAGGAGTCGCAGAGAAAAAAACAAGTTCCATTGAAGAGATGTCATCTCTAGATTTGAAAACGTAAGTAAACTATTCACTGCTATTTTATTTAACTTCTGTTATGTATTGTTACTATTAGTAGTAATATCGTCTATCAAAACCAATGTTTTAAAAACCGGACCGGACATTGAACTGGATGAGCTAAAGGTTTACGGGTTTATTGGTTCAACCAGTTCAATCGGGGTTCAAGCGGACTATGATAAATATATATAAATAATCAATTATATGTGATACAAAATAAAAAAAATAATAATAAATGCACCCAAATAAAAATAAAATATGTGATACATAATAAAATTAATAATAATAATGATAATAATAATAAATAATAACAATAATCACTTATCTTGCATGCACATATTTATAACATTGTTGTTGATGATTGGAGGAAGGGTACCCAAATACTCCAGGGATTTGGACAAGGGAGCAGGTTGAAGCATGGGAACCAATAGTGAGAGCAGTTCATGAGAAAGGGGCCATATTCTTTTGCCAAATGTGGCATGCTGGAAGAGTCTCCCACTATGTTACTATCACACATCTACCCCTCTATATTTTCTTAATCACCATAATAATATATAATAAATAAATCAGCCCTAATTTCTCACCCTAAGAAACCCCTATCCACTTGAAGGATGCACCGCCCTTCCTCTCTCATTCATCTTGGTTTCTTAGAAGTCAAGAAACCCTCTATTCTTCTCTGTTCTTTGGTCACTTCCTTTGTTCTTGCACAACTCTTCCTCTGTTCTTGTTTCCCCTCACTCTCCCTTGCCTCTCATTTTGCGAGAGCTGCAGCGCCGACTCTCTTCTCCCACACCAGCCACCGCATCGCCGACTATGTTCTCTGGTTGTCTCGGCTCCTCTTGTCACCAGCCATTGTCTCGCATTGCCTCTTATAACCTCGAGTCGCCGGCGGGCTTGCAAGTAAGGATTCTGGTTGAGCGCATGTTTCTGTGAACTGTTGGGCCGCCCCGGTTTGCCGGTTGAGCGATTTTCTGCCGGTTCAGCGGTTCAAATCTGTTTTTTTTTTCTGGCTATCTCTTACAACCGGACTGCTACTATGACCGGTTCCCGGTCAGACTGGCTGCTCTGGTCCGGTTTTTAAAACACTGATCAAAACAATGGTGATACATCAAATTGTTAGACAACATTTCATTCTCTTATGTGACATTGCTTGAACAAAAGCTGCATAATCTGAAACCTAAGGCTATAGCTTATAAGAGAATGGTGCTCTTGAAATTTGAAGTGTGTATAAGTTTGTCATTTGATGTTAGTTTTCCATTTTTGTTTGGAGGGGGTAGTTGCATGTTTAATAACGCAATCTAATAACTATGTTGCATTATGGAGAATGACACTATCACTTACAGAAATGGCATGCAAGATAAATGGAATTTAGCCTTGTAGGATGTAAGTTTAATATTCTGATAATAATAGTTATTTGCCCCATGTCATACCATTTAACATGAGAAACGCGCCGACAAACTGACAATCAGGGGAAGATTTAAGAATCAATTTAAGGATTAAAATAAAGCAAAACCATCAAACACTGGCTGTTTCAGTGACTACAAAGGATTTGAATAAGGATCAGGAATTGACTTGTGAAGAATTTTATGTTATCCAGGATCAAGGCCACTATAGGGTTAATATTGAAGGTTATATGTCAAGTTTTTGGTCATATTTCACACTCTATAATTGTCATGTTATGTTGACTTTACTATTGCATTGTTGACAGTGGTATTGATATCACTGAAGCTCTGCGACTGCAGATGGAGGTTCAGAAACGGTTACATGAACAGCTTGAGGTATGATCTTTGTTCTTTATGGATCCCTTTTTTAATGAATTGCATTCATAGTCTAAATATGTGATTCAAAGGTTTGTTGCTAGCTCTATTCTTTTGCATTTGGCATGTGATAACTTGCATCAAGAAGTATGAGAGTGCAGGAAAAGTATACTGTATTGCTCTAGCAACATGATATCGGTGAGGTATCAGAAATGCTTTGAACGAAAATACTAAGTCTAAGAAAGAAATTGCCCTATCCTTGAGTGTCGAGAGGCTCAAGACTCTCCCAATGTCCTCTAACTGTTTTCCTGCCTTCCCTTTGGCACCCTTCCCCTTACAAATATTCATCCAAAATCCCACAAAATTCTCTTCTCAATCACTCTATGCCATCTCAGCATGAGTTAGTTATTCTCACTTCACCCCCTTTCTTGGGCCAAACTAATTCTATTATTTTTCTTGACATACACCTTAGGTAGTGTTAGTTTTAGAGTTGATACAATACAGTATAATACACTGAATTTTTTGTATTTTGTTGTGTTTGTTTTAGTGTGTACAGAATAAATTTGTACCTGTATTTATACAAAATTTCGTTTTGGGACTTTGATAAAAAATGAGAAGGACAAATGGTTGAATTATGGAAAAATAATAGGAGTAAGCTTGGAACATAATTTTCATTAAAACTCCTGTATCAACACCTGTATTTTGTGTATCTACTTTGAGGTGAACACAAAATACAAAAAAAATTTGTACAGATACATTTTGTCTTGTATGTGTTTACACTAAACAAACATGTCATTTTTTATTCTGTATTGTATTTTGTGTCTTGTACATAATAAACAAACGCTACTTTAGTGAGTTCCTATCACCAGATTCATTTTTTATAGCTTAGTGACGCTAGTGATATTAAACTTCTTTAAGAGCTTTGAGATTGTTACAAGTGAGTTTTTGAGCTTGGTGAGCGTAATTGAAGGGATGCGATCTCCTATATAAAAAGGAGTTAATTTTGGTTACTTTTGCTCTTATTCTCTATATCTTGATCACTATCTTGTTTTTTTTCACTGGTCTGATACACAGTTCATCTCCTCCCATTCTTTCTTTCTCCATTAGATTCAAAGAAACCTACAGTTGCGTATTGAAGAACAAGGAAGGTACCTCCAGATGATGTTTGAGAAGCAGTGTAAACCCGGCACAGAAACATTTAAGGCATCATCTTCTGCTATTGAGAATCCATCTGGAGTTTCTTCAGAAGCTATGAAAGATATTCCTTCCAAAAGTGAAATGGAAGCATCTCATGCAGAACATCGCAAGCCAGGACCTGATCAAGCTGATGGCATTACCGCAGTTGAGGAAGGCTCAGTGGAAAAGGGTGGGAAGCATGAGTCTTCCAAAAGTCAACCCTCTGAGAATCCTAAGCAACATGTTGTTGCTAGCGATGACAGTGCTCAACCCTCAAAGCGACAGAGAACAGACGAGTAAGCCATACGCCTTGCTGCCGACTCAGCATTGAACTTACAAGACAATACTGACTTATGGATTTTAATTTAGTATAAGAAATACTAGACTGAATGATGGGTAAGAGCTCCATAACTTATGAGTTCCTCTAGCCATTGAGTTCTTGCATGTTATACCGTATGCATTAGGTAAAGATGAGTCAATCACTTGAAAGGCTTAGGTTCCAATTTTGCTATTAGAAATACTCTTTGTAGGCAAATATGTAAATACTATGCATGCTCTAATTTTAAAATGTGATGAACTTGGCACTGTGAAGATGATGAATCAAGCCAAAGTGAGCTTGTAGTTCTTCAACACTACAACTTGATGATGGTAACATTGGTTTAATTCACTACTAGGTCACCTATCTCTTCTATTTTCCTAGTTGCTAGCACCTCTAATGTAATAATAAAAGATTATGAGTCATGTACCAAAACAAGGAAATAATATTATTGATTAGAAGTTTTGATGTTGACATTCTTGGACACCTTTATTTGGTATCCTAGTCATTAGGGCTACGGTTGGATTGAAGGGTAGACAGAAATGGATAGACGAAGATATAGGGAAAAATATTTGTGTATGTATTGTTTTTGTTTGTACAAATGAAGACAAAAGACATGAATAAAATATTATTTACTTTCATCGCACCCTACTAGACAATGATATTATTGTAAAAAGATTTTTGTTTCTCGACTCTATCTCTTTGTTCAAGTTATATAGAGGTACAACAAATAAAGATGGGGACATGGATAACTTTAAAAAATTAATAAATGTATTTCTATTGTATAATAAATTTTATTTAGATGTATAGCCGTTTTGATTTAATTTGATTGGATTGAACAGAATAGTTTACAGTCAGCCACATACATTCTTTACACCATCAAATCAACTGTAATCATATATTAATGGATAAAATGTCGAATAGGTAATGTGTACTTTTCATCATTAGAAATCAGATATATATAGCTAGGTTCCAACTGTAGTAGCCAAACTGCTCAAGTCTCATCATGTCGAGACCCAAATAGCTAGATTCTTAGATAATAATTATTACTCGATATGTCTTAGGTATTACTATTAGGAAAATAATAATTGACCAATAAAAGATTAGTCAAATCAGCTAATAAGTTTATTTAATAAATTTTTAGTCCAAAAATCATTTATTTAAGAATTAATTTTTAGTGAATTGAGTGATTATGACTCAAAATCTTTATATGGATTGATTTTAACTGATTTTTTATTATGCAAATAGCAACACTCTTATTATTATTATTGTACTGTGAAAAAGGTAGGGACGTGACGTTGCAACCTCCATCATTTGCATGGCCATTTTTGTTTTGTGTATTAATTATTAAAAATTAGAAAAGATACCTTTGAGTCCAAGCAATTGAGGAGAAAATAAAACCAGTAACCACTAAATGCTAACGTGTTAATTGTTATTAGACTAAGAAGATTTTTTTTATTGTATGACATACATTTCAATTACTATACAAAAAGCAACTACAATGAGAGATAAGTATATATAAAGTATTAAATTAAGAGTTGGGTGTTAGCATAAAAATTATATCTAGCGAAAAATACTTGTACGATCATATAATATAAGTTTATCATCTCATTTTTGTGCACACCTAATAAAATTAGTGAGTTTCATGACTAAATGATAATATCAATTATAAAAGTGATGAGACACATCATTTTTATTCAATAATGCTAGGTGAACTATGAAAAACCAGCCCATACAGTCAATGGGCCTATTTTAGTTTTGGCTTTGGCCCAAATAATCATTAAGATTGTAATGAGCTAAGTAATTATGACCCAAAATCTTATTTATTGGCTGGTTAGGCTGGTTTTATATTGTTCATTTAGCATCACCCTTTTTATTATGAAGGTGAGGTGACTAATTAAACATGAGACGTTAAATTTATATTGATCTAATATAAATGAGCAATAATATTTGTATATATTATATTAATATTTTGTATACTCATTCATCTCTAATCACAAAATATGTTAAATCTATCATTTTTTTTTCCAACTTATTATGTATATATCCATCATTTCCTAATCTCACAACTAAAGTATATATATGTATATATACTATGCACAAATAAAGTATATATACCTACTAACAGAATTTTTGTATGCATAAAAAAAAATTAGTCAAAATAACTGAAAGACTGTGCACATCATATAATATAAATTGCAACATTATTTTTCTTTATAACATATGATATATATAATGTGTACAATATGTCATATATAGTATGTGCAACATGCAATTAATATATGTTATGCATACCATGTTGACTATTTTAACTGTTTTTTTCATTATACATATATAGGAAAACTCTTTCATTTATACATCTAATATGAGTTATGCTAAATACACAATAAAAAATCAGTCAAATCAGCCAATAAATGAGATTTTGTGCCATAATTACTCAACCCATTACAATCTCAATGATCATTTGGGCTAAAACCAAAACCAAAATAGGCTCATTGACTGTATGAACTGGTTTTTCATTGTACACTTAGCATTATTAATCTAACATTACTTGATATATATTATTGTAACCATGGCCAATTGATAGCTGACATCTTGGACTCAAAATTATACTAATAATTAACTATATATATATTATATACACATACCAGGACTCCTCAACTCACTGTAGGGAAACATACTCTTCTCCTAATTCAAACACTTATAGTTGATATCTTATTATCAACACTCACCAGCCAAATCTCTATCACACACACACACACACACATATATATATATATATATATATATATACCTACTTTCTTCTTCTATATATTCTCTTCTTACTTGTGCAATATCTTCCACACATATACATATATATGTACCACTTTAATTTTCTTTATTTGTTGGTACATGCAACTTGGCTAGTGGCCTAATGACTGGATCTCACTCCCGAAATGAATCCCATTATTTCTCTTAAGTTCTTTATGCTAATATTGAAAAGGTATTTACTTTGAACCATTTTCTTTTCCCCTTTTTTATTACTTCAATTTGATTTTTATTAATGTCACAAAGTGCATTTGTCTTGCTATCTAGTTTCTAGTCAATTATTCTTGTGCACTCCTACCGTCCCTCATGACACTTTTTTAAGTGACAATTTAATCCTTCTGTTAAGTTTATGTTAAATAAGTTATAAACATGACGTAACTTAGGTGATATGTCATACAATGTGTCATATACATCATGCAACTCAATTAACAGAAACTTAACGGAAGGACTAAATTCTTATTTAATGTGTCCTATAAAATTAATCTTGAGAGACTATTTTGTCACTTTCAAATCTTGAGGGACTAAATTGTCCTCAAAATTACTCTTGAGGGACTGAATAGGGTATTTACTCTAATATATATATATATATACCCATCATCAATATATCTTTGCATCAATGTTATGGTGACGATGAGATCAGAATGGATAAAAAGAAGATAATTATTGTAGATTTGCTTGGTGGCAATCAACCTCATATATAGTGCATGGTGGACTACATTTCGGGAGTGAGAACCAGTGATTAGGCCAGTGCTGCCTTCAATGCAAAACACCATAACTATATATTACTTCACAAATTATTATTAAGGGTTAGCTTAATCAACTTGTTCTTATGGATTTCATTCTCGTTTTACGTGATTTTTCATTCATATTTCTCGTTTTACATGACTTTTTCAAGTAACTATATAATGAGTGTGTAAAGTACGTAACCAAATTTACTAATGTGATATTATATGATTGGATGATAGTGTAAAACTTATTTATATTGGGAAATACTTGGGGCACAACAAAAAATCAGCCAAAACAGTCAACTAGTTGTGCACAACATATATAATATAAAATGCACAACGTATATTATATGTAGTGCACAATGTATATCATCTATTGTGCACAACATATATCACATATTGCAACATTATTTTTTTTTGCAACATGTTATATATGTTGTGCACATCATGTGCTATATGGTGTGCATAACATGTAATATTCGTTGTGCAATTTATGTTATATACGTTGTGCACAATTTGTTGGTTGTTTTTTTGTTGTGCCTCTAGCATTGCTCATTTATATTATCAGTGCATTATAATTAAGCTCGCAATTTATTGCATATGAAAATTTTTAATTATATATGTATTGTGATTTACAACAAAATTATTTTGATTTTTGAAGGAAGAAATTAGTGAGAGCTAACCCAAGATGGCTCCTCTGCAATCTTAGCTTGTCCTAGCTAAAGTAGCCCTTTGACGAAGAATAATGCCTGTGAGAATGCATTATGATACTAATTGATTTTATTAACAATTATCTTTCAAGCTGCAAATTAATTGACTAATAAGAATATAAAAGCCTTAATATTATCTATTATTATATTGTTAACTCAATTGCTATAATGTAATCTCTTGTTCTTGAGTCTTGACCAACTAGCCATGGATAATATATACACAGTCATGCAATGCAGTGCAAAAAGGTACTATCTCTTCTCATTTACTCACCAACTAGAATTCTTAAGAAAATGAAAAGTACTTCCTCAATCTGAAAATAATATATATATATATATATATATATATAATAATAATGGTGGTAAAAAATAAAATTATATGATTAATTTATTGATCTTTATATCATTTTTTATTTAAATATTGATTAGCATATCAATAATTCTAACAGTTAAGTTCTATCAAAATATAATTTCTTGTTGTATCATATTTTAACCAATAATAATTGTCGTAAAACATAAATACGTTCAATCAGCATCCAACGTATGTTATACATAAGACATAATGTGTGCTATATGTGATATACGTATAACACACATTAAATACAAGTTGGACGTATTTCTGTTGTACGTCAAATATATAATTCAAGACTTCAAGTTCCTTAACGCATTGGGATTTGGCAACACTACCCCATGACATGGGAACAAGAACAACAACACCGAGCGATTAAGGTTTGATATTTTTCGTTCTAAAATTTTTGTTTTATGATGTATAGGCATTTTAATTTTCATATGCATGTAAGAATGGAGATAAATTAAAGAAATACAAAACATTTTCACCGAATTAATAATGTGGATTTTCTTGACTTTGACTCTCATGCATTATGAGCCCTCATCACAGTCAAATAGATATATATAGGGGAAATGATTTCAACATTGCTTAGATAGTTCTTAACTATATATATATATATATTCTCTTAATGTTACTAAATTCATTAATATTATTTAAAAGATTCAGCCATATTTAGTCGTGATACAAAAAAAGAAGACTACAAAATATATAACTTATGTTCTCAAAGATATAATAATAATAATAATAATAATAATAATAATAATAATAATAATATCTAATTGGCTTCGAAAATGAGTAATGTTACATGTACATCATAAAAACAACCACTATCGGTCATTATATGTAATAATCAAAATTTTTAACTATTAACCAAACTTTTAAAAATGTTAGAATAATGTATAGTATTAAAATAAATTAGATTAATAGTTTTAAAAAATTATATTATTGTATATATATATATATATTGTAGTTGATTTTATAGTGTACAAAAAATATTTTTCATAAAATATATTTTTTTATGCGCTCAAAAATTAATTAATCTATGTGATGAGTTTAAAGACTAATAACCCAATTTATCTTAATAGTTACATCTTATATTATGATGTTTATATATCATCGTCAATCTATATTTTTTATGTCTAATATGACACTTGATCAGATCTATGATTAATTATCTCCCACTTAATTAAAAATGCCTAATATCTCGATGATTAGGTCTAATTAATTATGGATGAAAACTCATTATCTCCACCAACCTTCTGGATTATTACATTTCTGTCACATCCAACTTCAATTAATATATAATTACCTAAAACCACTGTTAGGCCATCGATTGCACATTGACGATAATTTAATTATAGTCCAAATTGTCTTCTTACTGACGAAGCCTTTATCTTTGTAAACCTTTTGATATAATATATATATATATATATATATGTGCTTGGAAAAAAATTATAATTTTAGTATTCAAAAGTGCATTTCACACTTATCATATTTATTATTTATCACATTTAATGGTTTAAAACTAGATGAGACTTCCCCCTTTTCCAAATATATAGCATTTTTGTTAGAACTCAAATTTGCAAAATCAAATCAAATTTGGAAGCATTCTTTGACATCCTCACCAGTTTTTCCACATTTCGAGCATGGTACCGATTTTTCTCCATAATTGCCTCGTCCTCATGCCTTGTTCCCTGATAGTATCGCGAGTCCCAAAACCATTCCTCTTTCTTTCGTCGACTTCACAATTGTTAGAAAGAAGGTTGAGAAAGAAGATCAAAGTGTCAGAGAGTCAATTTGATTTTATATCAGGTAGATCTACTATGAAAGCTATTTACTTGGTAAGGAAAATGATGGAAAAGTATCGGAACAAACAAAGAAATTTACATATGGTTTTCATTGATTAGAAGAAGCTTATGATAGGATACCAGAGAAAAGAAAGGTGTTAGGATATAACCTTTATCCAAGCAGTTAAAAACATGTATGTATGATGGCGTTACGACTAGTGTTAGGACTCAAGGTGGGCTAACAAAGGATTTCCCTATTGGTATAGGACTTCCCTAGCGGTCATCTTTGAATCCCTACCTTTTCACCCTAATCTTGGAGGTGCTTACAGAACATATCCAAGAACCAGTGTCGTGGTGCATGTTTTTTGCCTATGATATAGTACTTATGGGTAGATCAAGGGCGGAAAAAATTAATAAGAAATTAGAAAGGTGGAGACAAACTCTAGATATACGTGGTTTGAGCATAAATCGCAATAAGACAAAATACATGTATTGTAAGTTTAAGAGTGAAAGCACTCAGATTTAGAGGTGAAGATAGGGGAAAGCGCCAAACCTCAGGTTAAGAGTTTTAAATACGTTAGTTGCATCATCCAAGATAACGAAGAGATACACAGAGATGTCAACCATAGGATTCAAGCTGGATGGACGAAATAGAGAAGTGTCACAGACTTTTTATGTCATAAAAAAAATACCTTTAAAACTTAAAGGTAAATTATATCGCACTGTAATAAGACCCGCTATGTTGTACAGGACATAATGTTGGGCAGAGAAGGCCTAACATGAGCACAAAGGTAGCATCGTGGAGATGATGCTTTGGTGAATGAACGGCCACACGAGAAGAGACAAGATGAGGAATAAAATAATAAGAGAGCTTGGAGTAGTCTCGATTATTGATAAGATGGTGGAATCTCGCCTTAGATGGTATGGTCATGTGGAAAGAATGTCAGATGAACATCCAGTCAAGAGGGTGGATTAGATGAGAGATACAACGATGAATATGGGTAGCTAGAGGGACCTAAAAAAGCTATAAAGCGGATTATCAAGGAGGATTTAAGAGTTTATAGTCTAAACCCTAATATTATTCATGATAGAATATAATGATATAGTTTGATCTATGTAGTCATCCTCATTTAATGTGATAAGGCTTGGTGATGTTCTTCTTCTCACTTTTAATGTCTATAATATGCAACTAACCTATTTAAGCTTGTTTTTTTTTTTTTGGTTACTACCTATTTAAGCTTGTTGGTAGAGCCTTAACCGGGTATAATTGTATCCACAAATTCAAATTTTGATAAAAAAAAAAAGGGTAAAAGAATTGGCCCCTTTGTATGCTAGAATGCATGCTAACAAATATCAAATCGTTAATTTATCAAAACCCATAAGCATTTTATGATGGGTCAGAAGCTTGCTAACAAATTATAAATATTCTTGTCATGACATTATTGACTCAAAAGTGAAGAAGGGCCTAATTTGTTAATTTAACATACCTAAATGGGTCTAATGGATCAATCTAAACAGGCTACGTTAGTAGGCTAACCCAATCATCTTAGGCCTAAATTATTTCGTCTATATGCTTTTATAATAATTTCATTTGAAAAATATTTAGAATTTAGAAGGGCCTACTTTTTTTATTTTTAAGTGTTTACTTTGATATCATATCATGTAAGTCCTTTAGTCACTTGAATCAAAGAAAATGCCTATTGAACTACACCTCATTGGCAATGGAATATGTAATTTGTTTGTAGTCTCAAATTACTTAAAGATACTAGTACATTTGAATTTTATGAGGTACATGAACTTTTTTTAATAAAAAAAAAGTTAATTTTGAGTTTTATCAATACAAGCTGAAAGTAAAACGACAAAGCTTTTTATTTATAATCATTGGGGCATTAAGCCCAAAATCAGAGAAAACTAAACAGGAGCAACTCTAGTAAACTGATGAGTTCTTCTACAATCAGCCTCTAGATCCAAAGCCAGCCAAGGAGGATTTTAATTTGAGTTTTGTTAGGGGTACAAAATTGTACCAGCCTAAACAGTTAAAAATAGGAGTTTAAGCTTAAATTACTCAACCTATTAAAAAAATACACATAATTAAGAATGATATTTTAGTCAAAAATGATAAAATAGATTTTTTTTTTTACTATTTTGACTGGAAAAATATTGTTATCCAAGACTTTGTGTTTTAATTTAATTCAGAGAGAGGGCAGTCATGAAAAGGATATAAATAGATTTGCCCTCTTCCTAAGTTGTCATAACAAACCATATAAAAGAATTTAAGAATAAAAAGATACCAAAATTTAGAATGTCCCAACTAAAAATTGACATTTATAAGCCACCCATTTCACACAAGCAGTGCAAATACATAGAATTGTTAACAAAACCATTCTTATCTTCAACGTTGCAAATCTTTTGCACAAGAAATTGGAGAGTAATGTTTCAATCAAGAAAAAGGGCAATACTAAAATTAGCAATGAATATATGAATATAAACATAAGCTTTCTACTTCACATCAACATTAATGTACAAAAGTTTTAATCAAATAAGATATTCGGTTTGTGTTTCTTTTCAGAATCATTATGTTGCCGACTAATAAATTAAACTACTTTTGCATTTTCATTCTGCTGATGTATTTATAACTAGGAGATATATTTTCAAGTGTTATTGTCACAAAATGTGTAGCATCTTATTTTGTGTAAGCTTCAACTATCTCTTAATTGTATTTTTATTATAAGCTGATTGTAATAAGGTGTATTTGATTGGATGAAAATGAGAAGAAAAAAAAAGACAAAAATATCAATGTGATCATGTAGATTTTCTTGAATTTTGATTTTGGTTCATTTTTTTTATGATTTTGTTCTGATATCTTTATAAATGCTACTCGTTTTGATCGCATCATTAAGGGAATTGTTAACATTGATATATCGTTGTTGATGATGTGGATATAATGATGCTAATGTGGATAAATAATTTCGATTTTAGGGCTGTATTTTTTTTTCTGATTTTTTATTTTGGTCCTATATGTTTGTTTAGTTGAAATTTGGTCTTCATTTTTTTAAAAAAAACTTTTTACTTAATTTCAATTTTAATCTCACTTACATAATTATATTATTAAAAAATAATTAAATAATAATAATTTTTTATTATATTTATAATAATATTTCAGTAAAATTATTAAAGATAATGGTGAGATGCCATTGATGTTTTTACAGTTAATGATAATTTGAATTTTTTTTTTTTTTTGCATTTTTAATTTATCATTTGTTATAAATATGTAATTTTAAATTGTAACTTACAATCGTAATATATAATATTATTGTTACACTGAATGTTGAGAATATTTTATTATTTTGATTATTGTTTCATAATATCATCATTGCATGTATAAGTGGGACTAAAAGTAATAAAATATTTTCAACATACACCATTAATAATAGTATATTTTACTATTATAATTGTGATTGTAAGTCATAATTTAAAGCAACATCTTTATAACAAATAACAGATTAAAAACACAATGGAATTTCAAATCAACATCAAATTTTAAAACATCAATGACATTTCGAGTAAAAATGATTATAAATAAAAAATATGTTTGGTTATACTATCAGTTTCTATTGTTTAACCAATTTTTAAATTTATTTGCTATAATTTAAATATTTAGAATTGAATCCCTATAATTTTCTTTTTTTATTGAGTCCTTAAAAATATTTTTTGTTTAAAAAATTTACTTAACCACACTTTAAAAATATGGTTAAAGACCATAAAGAAAAGAAAATAAAAATATTACTAATTTTTTATTATATGTTATTTATATTTTTTGTATTTGTATAATTTTCTTTTGTTTCATATTATATTTTTATTTAATTAATTTTTATTTTAATTAATTTTTTTTATATATGATGAGAAGTAAATTAAAATAAATAAAAAAGATCAACATACATGATTACAAATAAAATTAAAAATAACAAAAAATGTTTTAAATTATACATCTTTTAAATTTTTATTTTTTTTTGGTGCTACATCTTTTAAATTCTTATGATTTATCTTTTTCTTTTTCTAATTTTTAGTTTATGTTATTTTGAATTTTTCTTTTCTTTTCTTTTATATTTTAGTTTCTTTTCTTTTTCTTTTAAATTTGAAGGTGAAATTTGCAGGACCAAATTTTAACTAAATAAAAACATACAAGGATCAAAATCAACAAACAAGAAAAAATACATGACAAAAATAAAAAATTATTAAGTCTACGTCAACATCATTATGCCTGTGTCAACATCAAATGATCAAGTATGTATGAATTAAAGAAACTAATAAAGTTAACTATACACAATTTATGTAGCAATAATACTACACGTATATTAAGCACACATTCATCATCCATCCATCAAAGCATTATGTGATTTGTGGATCCACCATATAAAACAAAAATTCAATTAATCTGCACACATATCCCTCACTCTTTAATGGTAATAATCTCTAATAGATGTTTGATGGATAAAATGCCGATGTACGTCTATCATTTCCAATTTATGTAGCCTAAACAAAGAATTTCAGTAGCTAGCTAGCTACATGCATGAACATGCAAAGCTAGCATGACATAGTAAACTAAACATTAAACAACCGATCATCGAGAAAATGAAGTACTTACTTCCCAACTCAAAATCCACGACTTGCTAACTTTCATTTCAATGTTTGATTTGATGGCTACTTTTGTTAATTACATTTTCAAGTATTTTGATTGATAGATAGATAGATTATCCTTCTTTTCTTAATTATCACACTTTCAAGTTTCATCCCCCCTTTCAATTTTTCTTATAATAACACCTTTTTCCCTTTGCTCTCTCCACAACCTTAGCTTCTTCTATTTCTTATAATAATAAATAACAAGGTTTGATAGTTGGTATGGCCTCGAACACCATGGCTTCAGACATCAACACTGGCTCTCACTCCCGTAATGGGTTCAAATTCTTGCATTCTGACTCAGATGAGGTAATAATTAAACAACTTTTTTCTTCTCCTAACAGTTTTATTTCTAATCAATAATGTTTATATATCGTACAACAAAAATATATTTAACAAGTATTCAATGTGTGCTATACATGATATGAGATGTGTGCTATTTGTATAGTACACATTGGATATTTGTTGAACGTATTTGTGTTGTATTAATGTTTTCTAATTTAATTGTTGCATTGTTACTTAAAATGATACTTTGATGGCCAATAACGCCGACATAACTTATAAAGCCTTCCACTCGCACTAATTACGATAAACATAGTCTTTGTATTTATGTGACGAGATTTGGATTCGAATTTTAAGAAATTCTCTATAATGAGTCATCTGTAAATTTTAAATTAAATTCCAATTAAAATATATGATTTCTCTTACCTTATATAGGCGAATGTCTCTCTTAATTTAAATATCTTTTTTAAAAAATATATATATATACTTTTATTAGCATGACAATCAAATTAGTGTAAATGTGGAATATACATACACCATAACTTTTGTTTTCATATTTATAGAATTTTATGAAGAAAATACTTAAAAATTTAAAAAACATAATTTTCAATTTTTTTAGTTTTCAATATTTTTTCATAAAATTCTACGGAAAGAATATGGAAATTGTTTGTTGAAATAAAATGCACCCTAACTTTTGTTTTTCTTTTCTGTTTTCATTTATCTTATTTATATTTTTTGAATTTTCTAGAGAAAACAGTAAAATTAAGAAATACAAATTGAAAAAAAATTGATTTATTATTTTTCATTATTTTCAATATAAACAGAAAATGAAAACAAGATTGTACTACAAAATGAGACTAAGCTTTTGTATTTTTTATAGGAAAATGCAGACTACAATCAACAGCAGTGGCAGCACAAGGTTGAAGCTTTCTCTTTGGCTAGAAGTGGTAATCATTTTCTTCCATTGTTCCATTAATCAAACTTTGTTTTAAAAAAAAATCTAATGCTAAAAGTTCTAATTATGTTCCACTAAAAATCTAATGCTAAAATTACTTTACTAGTGGATTAAAATTAAACTCTTTCTTTAATTAGACAAACTTTTTCTGAGTTGTTCTGTTTTGCAGTTGCTAGTAAGGATTCTGATGCAGAGAATCCATTCCTCAACAATGCAGAGAAACCAAAAGAAAGGAAAGAAAATAAAGGGCTAATAAGCAATGATCATGAAGATGATGATTACATGTAAGTCATCAATGAATTGAAATACTCATACTTATGACACTGCGTACTTTAAATTCTGTTGGATTCTTCAGAAAATAGAAAAAGAAACTATAAACTAAAAGAAATGTCATTTTTATTCTTCAAAACTTTATTCCCTCACTTTTTTTAATGAGCAAATTAATTCTCATTTTATAAATCTTGAATTATTTTGGTCCTTTACTTTTCAAAATGATCAAATTAATTTATTTTTTTATAAACTATGAGTCAGTTAGTTTTTCTCATGAGATCTAAGTTGACAAGAGGAGAGACTAACTTTGATAAAGTGACTAAGTTTACTCATAATTTGTAAAGTGAAAATTTTTTTTCTAAGAAAGTTAAGAGAACAAAGTAATATGGAGGACAAATTTATTTTTTAAAAAATAAGAAATCAAAATGACTCATGCAAAATGTGAAGGATTAAAGTGATATTTCACTCATTTCTACAAAGTAGTTTGGCACTATCTTGCAATAGAAATGAAGAAAAATGTCAAATCATGATTGATAATTAATAGTTAGTATAGTGGGGAGATTCTAGTGATAATTTTCCATTTTTGTTAGATTTGTACAGTGAGACAGTCGGTGATAAAAATTAAGGGTCCATTTGCATTATAGTGTTTCTGACTTTTTTTAATTTCTGACTTATCAGAAGTTACTGTGTCATGTTTGGTTATATAACTTATGATTTATCCAGAAGTTATTTCAGTGCTTTTGGAGCAGTAAGAATATTTGACTTCTACAGAAATACTTTTCAAAATAATTGAAATAAAAAAATTTATTATTTTACATTCATATTTAAAATAACTTATTTATAAATTACTTCTCATAAGTTACTTTTATATAAGAAAATAAGTTGTTAATCCAATAAACTAATCATATCTTTCTTTTCCACACTTCATATTACAGTTTGACTGAATCAAGACAACCATTGTGGCGAAAAGTTCCAATACCTTCAAGCCTAATCAATCCATACCGCATAGTAATCGTGACGCGCCTCATTGTCCTAGCATTATTCTTCCACTACAGAATCCTAACACCAGTTCATGATGCATTTGCACTATGGTTAATCTCAGTAATCTGTGAAATCTGGCTAGCCCTGTCTTGGCTACTTGACCAGCTCCCCAAATGGTTCCCAATCACGCGCCAAACTAGCCTTGATCGCTTGTCCTTACGGTTCGACCGCGATGGCGAACCGAGCCTTCTGTCCCCAGTAGATGTTTTTGTGACAACTGCAGACCCTTTTAAGGAACCACCAATAACAACAGCAAACACTGTTCTATCAGTGCTTTCTGTTGATTACCCTGTTGAGAAGGTTAATTGTTATGTCTCAGATGATAGTGCTTCAATGCTTCTATATGATACTTTGTGTGAAACTGCTGAGTTTGCAAGAATTTGGGTTCCTTTTGTTAACAAGTATAACATTGAACCAAGGGCACCTGAGTTTTATTTCTCTCAGAAAGTTGATTACTTGAAAGACAAGGTTCACCCCACGTTTGTAAAGGATCGCAGGGCCATCAAGGTAGGACAAAATATCCTATTTTGTTTCCTCAGAAATATATCGAGGGATAAATTAGTTCGCTGGGATTTAAAAGTCCCTAGTTGGTTCCTCTACGGAGGAGGGACCAGTTCTAGACTTTTAAATCTTGATGATATTTATTTTCTTATGATTTTGATTGGGGTAATTTGTGTTCCTTTGCAGAGAGAGTATGAAGAATTCAAGATTAAGATTAATGTATTGGTTGCAAAGGCTCAGAAAAAACCAGAAGAGGGTTGGGTGATGCCAGATGGTACCCCTTGGCCTGGGAATGACTCTGAAGATCATCCAGGAATGATTCAGGTATGATGCACTAATACTTGAAAGATTCGACATATTGTATCAGATATTTTTCAATACTTTTTAGGTACTTTTATTTGCATTTTACATATTTTTACTTTGATCTATACCATATCCTCGTACCATACTTATGTCATACCGGATACTAATATTTATGCAGTAATGCTTGTTGTATATCGAAAATACATCCAACGAGTATCCAACGTGTGCTATATGTCATATGTAATGTGCGCTATACATAATGTGTTATCTTATATAGCACACATTACGTATGACATATATCACACGTTGGATGTATTTCCGATGTACAACGAGCATTACTTTTGTAATCTCCACTAATTTTCTTTGTTGATGTGCATTTCCATTTTTTGACACTAGTGAATGTGAATGTTTATTCATCTAGACCCTCTTGGATCTACACAAAACTCGGGAACTATAAAGTCTCAGAATTTTAACCTTTCCTCAAAATTCTAGATAATGTTAAGTTGTCAAAGAATTATATGAATTTGCCTTTGCAGGTGCGTTTGGGAAGTGGTGGTGCATTGGACAAGGAAGGCAAGAAGCTGCCGCGACTCGTGTATGTTTCGAGGGAGAAACGCCTCGGCTATCAGCATCACAAGAAAGCTGGTGCAATGAATTCTCTGGTAAGTAGCTTCAACTTGAAGTATAATATTTTAGGGGCTGTTTGGTTATCGTTTTCATTTTCTGTTTTCAAAATTTTGTGAAGGAAATACTGAAAACAGAGAAAACGAGATTTTATTGTTTTCTCTTTTTTCAGTATTTCCTTCACAAAATTTTGAAAACAGAGAAAATAGAGAATGAAAACAGAAAATGAAAACGGTAACCAAACGGCCCCTTAGTTTCTGCTAATAACAGCATATATATTGGGAGGAAAACATGTTTATGACTCTTGCAATATTGTTATGTTTCCTCAAATAGGTTCGAGTTTCTGCTGTGCTTAGCAATGCACCTTTTGTATTGAATTTGGACTGTGATCAATACATCAACAATAGCAAGGCTCTAAAGGAGGCTATGTGCTTTTTAATGGATCCTCAGCTTGGAAAGAAGATTTGTTTTGTCCAATTTCCGCGACGGTTCGATGGCATTGATTCCAATGATAGATATGCTAATCGCAATACCGTGTTCTACGATGTAAGGACATTTCTTCTACTGCTAAATTACCAAAACATAAATGCTTGGCGAACAACATATAAGATCAAATTGAAATTAAAATAAGACACGTTAATGCCGTTAACATACATAACACTATATCAGCAACTTCCATTACTGAGACAAATGGAGATTGGACTGAGAACCAAAAGTATATAAAACCAAAATGATGGTTTAGTTTTTGTTTTGCACTTCATAGTACAATTTTGCAATTACATTGATTTAACAAATCATCTTTAACTTAAACTTTCTGCCTTGAATATTTGTTTGTTGATAGATCAACATGAAAGGACTAGATGGGATTCAAGGTCCAATGTATGTTGGAACTGGATGTGTTTTCAATAGGCAAGCATTGTATGGCTTCAAACCACCATCCGAAAAGAAGCCGAAGCCGAAGACAAGCTGGCCTTCATGCTGCTGCTGCTGTTCTGGTGATGATTCTAAGTCCACATTTGGTTTAGAAGAGATTGACAATGAAGAACTTGAAGGGATTGATGAGAAGGAAGAACCATCCTTCATCTCCCTGAAGGCTTTTGAGAAACAGTTTGGAATGTCACCGGTTTTCATTGCTTCTGTTTTGATGGAAGATGGTGGACTTCCAAAATTGAACAATGCGCAGTTGCTGATGAAGGAAGCCATTCATGTTATAAGCTGTGGATATGAAGAGAAAACTGATTGGGGCAAAGAGGTAAACAACTTATTGATTATAATGAGCTCCTTCCTTTTTGCATAGTGTAGTTGAAAATACTTAAAAAGAAAATATTCAAGATTTGTGGTACAACATCTTTTAATATAAAATCATTCATGTGTCACTACTTTAGTTTTGTCAAATGGCGGCGCCATGACATGGCGGATTTTGACCTCATCATCATGAAAGATTTGTTCATTATGACGGTCTTAAATGGCGGAGTTTTAGGAGTTTTAGTCCTCCGCCATTGACAACCAATAATATTTGACATACGACAGAAATACGTCCAACTTGTATCCAACGTGTGCTATCCATGTTACAGGATGGTACGTGTAGCACACATCCTTAACATGGATAGCACTCGTTGGATACAAGTTGGACATATTTCTGTTGTACGTCAATCATTATTCATTGACAACTATGCACCACTCATTAGGATAAACTTTTTAAGAGATGATTCATAACATGATATTAGAGCTTCCATAACCAAATGATCAAAGGCTCAATTGTTATTATCCCCTATTACAATGTTCACGCTTCAAATTCTGAAGAAAATATTCGCGTGATCGAGCATATTAAATATAAAATCATTCATGTGTCTCAATTCATCAACTAAACTTTGGGCTAAGATGGTTTCACCAACAAAAAACCTTTTGCTACATGGAAATAAGTACTTTGAATTCCATGATTTATAAGAACTAAGCAACCAAGTGACCTTTTCACCATTTTTTTTTCATTTTCTTGGCAGATTGGATGGCTATACGGGTCAGTGACAGAAGATATCTTAACAGGGTTTAACATGCACTGCAGAGGGTGGAAATCAGTGTACTGCATGCCAAAAAGAGCAGCTTTTAAAGGATCTGCTCCTATAAACCTATCAGACAGATTATACCAAGTCCTGAAAATGGCTCTTGGTTCAACTGAGATTTTCTTCAGTGGTTATTGTCCATTGTGGTATGGTTACACTGGAAAGTTGAAATGGTTGCAAAGGCTTGCTTACACTAATATGACAGTTTATCCTTTCACTTCCATCCCTCTTTTGGTATATTGTACTATTCCAGCTGTTTGTCTTCTCACTGGAAAGTTCATCATCCCCACTGTAAGTGCCTGTTATTACACTTGTCTAATTAATTATTAATTTAGTCTCAAAACTTGAAAAAATGTGATTCAAATTAGCCTCCATATTCTTGATGATTTAGGTTAATCTTCACAAACATTAATATGGAAGCTAATTTGAATCACATTTTTCAAGTTTTGAGACTAAATTAATAATTAATTACTTAATTTTAAGGACTAAAGTGAAACATGCATACAATTTGAAGGAGTAATATGAAGCTTAACTCCTATAGTATGTGTTCTGCTGCCTTCATAAGCTCATACACAATGCACTAATTGATCTAAGGAATTTTTTGAAGGGATTCTTGTTTTTGGCTAGTTAGAGCAATCAGGAAGTTGAAGTTTGCTTATCTTTTCTGGGAAATTTAATGATAATTTCTTGCTATTGCTAGGATAACACAATTTCCTAGGTTCTAATACTCAATTAATATTAAAATAAGAAAAAGGGAAACTAGCAATAGTTTAACTTTGAATATTGTCAGTATAAAAATGTTTTAACGGATGAAATGTCCAAATATTTTTACACATACGATGCATGTCAATTAAACTCAAAGGTGTATTGCTATAAGGTTCATGTCTTCTAACCAAAGTTCTCTTCTATGCAGCTTACAAACCTTGCTAGCATCTGGTTAATGGCTCTTTTCAGCACCATGATCCTAACTTGTGTGCTCGAGATCCGGTGGAGCGGCGTTAACATTGAAGACTGGTGGCGAAACCAACAATTCTGGGTCATTGGTGGTGTCTCAGCACACCTCTTTGCAGTGTTCCAAGGCCTCCTCAAAGTTGGTGGAGTGCACACAAACTTCACAGTAAGAGCAAAATCAGCAGATAACACTATATTTGGACAACTCTATCTCTTCAAATGGACCAATCTTCTAATTCCACCAACAAGTCTTGTGATCTTGAACATGGTTGGAATTGTTGCTGGTGTCTCTGATGCAATCAACAATGGTTATGGTTCTTGGGGTCCTTTATTTGGGAAATTGTTCTTTTCAATTTGGGTCATTGTTCATTTGTATCCTTTCCTAAAAGGCCTAATGGGAAGGCAAAACAGGACACCTACTATAGTAGTGCTATGGTCAATACTTTTGGCATTGGTTTTCTCTATGATTTGGGTGAGAATTGATGTGTTCATGCCTAAGCAAACAGGTCCAGTTCTTAAACAATGTGGTGTAGAATGCTAAGTTTGGTGGTGGAGACAAATGGGAGCTTGTGTTCTTCCCATTTCAATTTCCCTATTATGTGAAAAGTCTATATGTTTAGCCTTAAAAGAACACTAGTATATATTCTGTTTGCACATGAATTAGATGCACTATTTCATTTGGTATGCATATATGCATTTATAAAAATTATTTTATTTGGATATAACAATTGTGGGTAGTTGCCGAATGTAGTGTGGTTTGAATGCATCCTATATATTTGAGACATTATGCTTAGAATAAAAACAAGAAGGAACGATTGGTCCACAAGCTTTTTAGCATAGAATTAGAATCTCACTAAGTGATGAGGACCTAATTTTTATCGAGTAATGTTTGACGTACAACAGAAATACGTCCAACTTGTATCTAACGTGTGCTATCCATGTTACAGGATGTGTGCTACGTATATCTGTATACGTATAGCACACATCATGTAACATGGATAGCACATATTGGATACAAGTTGGACGTATTTCTGTTGTACGTCAAACATTATTGAATTTTAATGTGAGATGTTTCTTTAATATTTTGTTTTAGTTTATGGTTTGGATGTGTGTTTGCAATTTGGTAATCTTTTTCTTATGATTTTGCACCTCCAAAATAACTGGGCCCTTTTTATGAGAAAAATTCTGAAACTATGTAATTTCCATGAATGGATGGATGGATGGATGGATGGTGGAACAAAAGAAAGACACAATATAGAAATAAAATACACAATTGTATTAACCACTCCAACTACAAATTATAGAAGGTAGATTATAACACACTCTATCACCTCCATAAAAGAATTAAAAAATTGCATTCTCAACACAATTAACTCCCCAAAAGGCCAAAACCACAAAAGAACTCTTACAAGCTTGTCCTTAGAATACACTAGGAACATATGTAGAAGCAGCTTCAGCAGCAGCACCTCTATTCAGAGCTTTCTCCAACCTTGTCTCAAATGGTGTTGAATGCCAATTCACTCTCTTATCCTGCACAACCAATTTAATTAAATCCACATCAGAATTTTTACTCTCCAAAGAATGCCTAATTTTCTCATAAATTTCACTTCAGCCTTTTGTTTACCTCTCTGTACTTGCTTGTTGTGTTTGGAATTCCTTTGAAGGAAGACACTGAGCCAGAATCCTCGCCGGAGCCGGAAAAATTCCAGTAGGTACCAACAGTTCCTATGATAGGCATCTCATCAGGACTCCTACTAGGAGACTTCCTTGGTGATGCTGAAGTAGCCGAAAATTTCTTGAGCTCTTCCAATGTCAATGCACCTAAAATAGGCCTATCATCATGGCTTATAGCAGAATTTGAACCTGGTGAGGCAATGCTCCGGTCAGGTGTACCTGAATACAAGGCTGGCTCGCCGGCCTTGCTAACAGGTGTGCTTCTTTGTGATGAAACCAACCAATTGGAGAGGCTGGCATCTACCGGTATGTCCTGATTCGGCTTCTTTGGTGGTGTATCTGTTTCTGAATTCAAGCTGAATGACAGTTCCTTGGCATTTGGTTCCACGGCGTTGGCGATCCGCGACTCGTGATTGGGAGAAACATGATTCTCCTTCTGAGGCTTCAATGATGATGTTCTCTTGGACTTAACTGCTTTCCACTGAGTAAGATTCTCTACAGGGTTCAACACAGGATGAACATAAACACTTCTGTCCCTAGCATTGGCATTAGACCCAATTGGCTTCACATCCTTTTCACAATCTGGGATTGGACTCTCCACCTCTTCAGTAACCACATTATCAACATCAATTTTTTCCCTTTTGTACAAAATTGCATCTTTTTCAAACTCCTCAACCATTTCACAACCATCTTCTTCTTCTTCATCATCACAGAGATCACTAACCCCATAATCTATTCCTTCATCTTCTTCATCATCACTGTCCCTACAATTCTGGTACCTGTGATTTGAAGGGTAAGACCCTGTCGAGGTCACAGAACTGTTTTCAGAGGAAGAGGACTTTGATTGGCCTGCTTTTGCCAAACCTTGATCATCCTTTTCACCTTCTCCTTCTTCTTTTTCACCCTTCTTGGAATCTGCAACTTCATCTTGCAAAACAGGCTCATAGGTTCTCACATTGGAATCAAAAGTTACCTTCTTTCTGGAACTAACAATTAGTTGCTCCTCAGTTTTATTATCCCTACAGTTAAAAAATAGAAACATTAATATATCAAATCAAAAGCAAAACCAGCAATAGAAAGTTAATGAAATCGAAAGTGATGAATGGAGATTGCTCACTCAAGTTCTGGCTCAGTATTAAGAGCGGTTTTAGTATGATCCTGAACTGGATAAACACTAGGTTGCTCAGGCTTGCTAATAGCATTCCGCTGCAATAAGAATCAATTGAATTTAAGTCAGATAAGAAAATGAAAAATTACCTAGCTATGATTGGCTTCAAAGAACAATAAAAATCACATTTTATCTCAAGAACGGAAAGAAAAGACAAAGGAAAAATGAAATTCTTGGCATTGTTGGGGTTATTTTTTTTTAATCCAGTTTTGAAGTTAACAACCAAAAGAATGATTAGACTCACGAGGAAGAAAGATGAAGGGATTAGCTATGTTTGGCTGCCAAGAAAATAATAGACCTATTTTTTTCTTATGTGGAAAAGGAAAGAAAATTAACATAAGAATCTTTCTTAGCATTCTTTGGGTTGCTTTTTCAACAAGTTTGAAGTTAACAAGCAAAAGGGTGACCAGATTCAAAAGGGCACCATCAAATATGGAAAAGTAAGATGAAGGGCTTAGCTATGTTTGGCTACCAAGAAATTGAAAAATCAAAATTTTTATCCAAGAAAAGAAGAAAATGAACAAATGAAAATCTATTGGCATTAGTGGAGTTGGTCACTCATTCAAAAGAAACAAAATTGTGATGAGATTTCAAAAGGGTAGTCTTACATGAACACTGTGTCTGTGTTTTCTGCGTTTGGATTTGGAGGAACCAAAACAAGCAAGAAAGCAACCCATTAAGGGCGTGTTTGGCAGCAGCAGCAATAATGGCTGAACTTCAAAGGAAGAAGAAGAAGAAGAAGAAAAATGAGGTTTTGGAAATTGGGTTCTTCTTCATGATTAGTGACACGTTCATCAAATACAAAAAACCACAGAGAGAAGAGTTGAAGAAGAAGAAGGAGAGCGTGTGTGAGCGTTTTGGGTAGGGACAAAAACGGTCAATACACAAAAGTTTCTTTTTTTTTTTTTAATTTCTTTCCCCAAATTCTATAGTTATTGATTACTTTATGAGTTTCATTTGAAAAAGTGGGAAATGACCGTTATAAAAGCATGATGATTATGATTTACACCTGTAAATTGCAATTTCATTTCCTTTCTTTCGTTTATGATTATTAATTTATTTTGTTATTATTTAACTATGATTTTAATTTTGATGTATAGAATCTAACTTAATGATTGAATGATTGTAAGAAAAATTTTATATTATTAATGTATATAAACTAAATTCCTTATGTATATTATGACGTCCTTTTTATTAATTTAATTTTTATTTTTTGATAATATAAATTTCTAATGTACCATTGTCATTTAATTATATCTCACATTTATGACTTAAAAAAAGTGTTATAAATATAATAAACTGATTGAATAAAATTGTAAGTTTTTCGATTAAAATTATAGTTTAATTGTCATATATCATTAGAATAGTTTTATATTTATATTTAATCTATTTTTACATAATTAAATATGTTTAATTTTTATATTTACTATCTAAAAAAGAGACAATGTTCTACCGTACGTGATTGTTCAATGTAAAATGATTTATAATGAATCAAAATTAAACTCATAAAATTATTCTTTTCATTTTCTTAATTATGTACTTTTAAAGTATTTTTTCGTATTTAAGAATTCTAATATCTTAATTTTTTTAATTATATCTTTTATTAATGAAAAAAAAGCATAAATAAAAATATATGAATAAATTAAGATAAATAATTAGTATCATGAATATTATTATAAAATATGACTTAAATGTCACTTTGTTCTTTTTATTTTGATCTCTTACTTTTTAAAATAAATAAATTGGTCTCTCACTTTACATTATTTTGGCCTTTCACTTTTCAAAATTAGTAAATTGGTCCATGACTTTATAAACTATAAATTATTATGATCCTCCACATTTCAAATTATGAATCAAGTTAGTCCATCACTTTATTTATTTTGGTCTCATAAGATGGACTAACTTAACTCATAATTTGTAAAATGAAGAACTAATTTGGTCATTTTAAAAAGTGATAGACCAAAATGATTCACAATTTATAAAATAAGAAACTAATTTACTCATTTAAAAAAATAAAAGAAAGTAACTCATGCGTATAAAATAAATGATTAAAATGGTATTTCATTCTATAAAATATACATAAATTTTCCTTCTTGATTTATATTCACTGCGAAAGCTGGACAATTTTTTTAATTTTAAAGAAAAGGAGAGAGTAGACTCTTTCATTTCATATATTGTTTTCTAATTTGTTGTGGATGAATTTATTACTTTATCTAGATTTTGCCTTGCCCAACCCCTCTTCGGTTTTGTATCTATCTATTTGGCATCCTTCAGTTTCTCAATTTGACTAGTATTAATTAATGGCTTTATTGATTGATTATTTCACTCGAAAAATTTGTGATTCCCTTCCCAACGAGCGAGAGACTCGAGTAAATCAGAAGAGTAAACTTGTTTGTGATTGATGGAATAAAAAAATGATATAAATAACCCCAAAAAAATGAAAGAAAAAGGATTATGGGGTGAGAGAGGCTCGAACTCTCGACCTCAGGATAACTCAGAAGCTATGAGACCTACGCGCTAGCCAACTGCGCCACCACCCCTTGATGCTTTCGTATTACGAACTATGACTTTATATATATTCTCAGTATTACTTTTGTTCCTTTAGGTTGTGGATGTTTGTGGAGAAAATGAGGATATTGAGACAATGACACTAGTATCTAGTATATTGTGTGTTATGCCTCTGTAATGTGTTTGATATTGATGCACAAGACATAGGATCACTGTACAAATGGAATTGGAGGGGTAATGAATGAAATTTCAAATTGTTTACAAGGATAAAATCGAAAGAAATTTTTATTAAACTCAATCATTTTTCCATTAAAATTCGTGTCACAAGCTTGTGTCACAGCGTGTTCTAATGTAAAGCATACTGAAAAGCTATTTTGTGTGTCTCTTTAGTGTGTCCTTGTTCTTGATTTTTATTGTGTCCCTCGTACCAAACCGATATTACATTGATTGTGTCACTATCTCAATGTCTCTGTACCTAATATCCTTGCAAACAAACACACTCTTAACAGGAACGAATTCGTTCTGTTATTACAAATGCTTGATTACCATTTAATTAGCATAGGGAAAATGTAAGAATTTACCCGTGAAGAAAAAGATAATGAACTACTTGTAGAACTCTACCACAAGTCCATAGACCATAATACTAACAAAAGAATAAAAAATTGTTGGTATATAATAAAAAGTTATTCAACACATCTAACATATTCATATTCAACGTTGAATTTTAAGAGTTTAGATGTAAAAGTAGATTTGTGTTAAAATCTATTAATAAGAATAAATATTGAATAAGTATTGAATAATTTTTTATTGTACGCATTATTGATAGGCATGCACTATAACCTTTCATTCAATCTCATGCCTCAAGCCATTTCTTAGTTTTTACCATTTTTTTAACCTAATATTAAAATTATAGTAATTTTGATATTATATCATTGAATCATATATTCTTAAGTCTTTTTTGTAATCATACATTACATATCTAATAATAATAAAAATAATTTCATTTGCTTCCTCACCTATTTAAAAGTGTTTAATTTGACGTAATCAACCGTCAATTTGGGTTAGTCGAATGATCAACTTACTCATCCGCGGTCATAATTTGATCCTCACCGCTTTGTATATACAGCAACACCCATCAATTAGCAATAAACCTTAAATAAAGTTCAGATCCGCGATAAAGCAGTCTTTGTCCGATCGGATTGGAAGATACTGTGAAAAAAAAATGACTAATCAACCTTTCAAATAAGGCTAAGCCTTCAACCAAAGTGTAAAATGAAATGAATGAATTATTATGAAAATAATTTGACATATTGCAATTGACGCACAATCTAATCCAATAATAATCTACTGCATGTCTCAATTAATTACGGAAGTTGCCAAATTCGGCTCTCAATCTGAACTCCTATTAGTCCTATCTAAGGAAGCACATATACAATAATATTAAGACATGTTAATATATCCGACACCCGGTGATCGTCAATACTCGATGGACACGCGATGGACGCAGTTCCTACATGTGTTTGTAAGTGTCCAAGAATATATATATTTTTTAGGTCAGATACACGCTAGACATTATTTTACACGCATATGACATGTCATGATACACTATGGACACAAATCAGATATATCGTGGAAATGACACATTTTTTCTTTTTTAAATTTTTCATATTTTATGAAGAATTCAAGATCAAATCTAACTTAAATTTACTTGACAAAAAAAAAAAATTTAAATTAAATATGTATTTTTATTAATCCAAAATAAGAGAAATTTTATTAAAAAATATTAATTATATATACATATATATTTCATATTTGTGTCTAGTAATTTTTTAGTTAGGTGTGTCTTCATGTCCGTGTCCGTGTCCGTATCGTGTCTAATGTTGTGTGTGTCTCTTAAGTTGTATCTCTAATCTCTTAACTAAAAAGAATGTCTTCACATATTTATCATCTTTTGATAGATTATTCCATTTAATATTCACTCTTATATTCAAATAAATTCCTACTTATATAAAGTACACAGATGTTGAAAATATCCATGCTTCTTCAGTATAACATTATTGATCGAGGAGCTTCTAGGCACTTGATTTTTCAGTAGAATTTTCCTAAAATCAATAAACTATGTAACCACATTATAATCAATAAATTCATACTATGGTGTTCACTCATTTGATTTAGTTTCCTCAGAACTTTGTTCTACCTCACCTATAGGAGATGTTGGAGCTAATTCATAATGTTCTGCTTCTGCTCCTTTTTCAGATCCATTGTTCTCTATTTCCATTGCAATAATACTAGGTTCCTTCAAATCTGAAGTTTTGTTCTCTTCATGGCTAAATGCTATGCTTTGTGAAGAGATTTCTGCATCAATAGCAATTTCTGACTCATCTTTGGAAACCTCTGCTTCCTCAGAATCATCTGAGGAATTTATGTCACTTTCCTCAGAAAGATATGTTGATTGGTTTTCATGTGAATCCTCATAAGTGTTGGGTATAGGATCCTTTTGTTGCATAATTGTTTTCTCAATCTCCAATAACTTTTGAATTGTTTTGGTTGCAATATCAATAGCCCATCCATCATTATCTTCATCTCTGCAAAAAGAACATTAGGGACCCCATCAAGAGAAACACATTTATTAGTTAAGCTTTAAATATTTGGCTATCTTAAAAGTTTAATTAATCTTTGAGTTTACGTAATTTTATCTAATATTTTAGAGTTTAATTTTAATTCACTGTTAGTGTAAAAAAAATTTATACAGACATCCAATTATGGATTGACACATTAGCAAAAGTCTCAAACTCAATCACCCAGTAACTAAAAAACCACACAAATCAATGAATATGATTGTGCATGATAATTAAACTCAATGTTTTAATTGGTCCAAATAATTTAAAAGTTTTCAATTTAGTTCATACATTTTAAAATAAATTTCAATCGGGCTATTAAATTCTTTAATTATTATAAAAATAGTCAAATCCAATTTTTTTTTAACATATAAGGATACACTTGAAAACTTTTAAATTATAGGAATTTAATTTAAAATTTGCTGAAATAATCCATCGATTAATTAAACCCTTGAAATTCAGACCTATTGTCAATAATACGACTTTGGAAGAACCATGGTTTGTTGCAAATGTGAAATTATAATAGAATTGAAAAAGACTAGGGTAGGGAGACTTCCATTTAACGATGCCATGAAATTATTGAATGTAAAATTTAGGTGTTGATTGATTTCCATTTTCATTTTCTGTTTTTATTTTCTATTTTTATATAGATATAAAAGTTGTTTACTTGTTTTAGTGGCTAATAGTCATAGTATTTTCATTCAACTTATTTTCTATTTTCACACTTTTTGCTGAAAACATAGAAAACAAGAATTCGACATTTTCTTATTTTCAATTTCATTTTCATTGTAATTTGAAAACACAAGTGAAAATGTTGAGTTTTATTCCATTGAAAGATGAAAATAGAAAATAAACCCATCACACCCTTGGTCCATCTTTTGCATTAAAAAATATGTGCTTCATGATTAAGAAATGAATAATGCTTCTTGTACACCAAAATGCTGCCATCATCAATCACCCATAATAAATGCATATGATTTTTCACTAATATTTTTGTGGGTCCCACCTTAAAAAGTGTGTTGGTGGCTGAAAGTGGCTAAAAATAATGTACATGTAGCATTGTTGTTAAGAAATATGTGGCATGAGATTCTCGTATGATTGTTGAGTTTGCAGAACTATGAATAGTGATAAAGAAATTGGTATTTCTCAAAACAATGGAAAGCAGACAGCATTACTCAGACTCATGTTCACGGTGAACCCTACACCTGGCAACATATCAATCATTTAAGACATAGTTGAAAGTCATAACTACAATAATATTATGAAACTCTTAGTTGATATATTGCTAAGTGTAGGATTCACTATAAACTCAAGTCTATATTATCATTTTCCTTACTTGAAAGGGTCTAATCCTGCAGAGTTAAAGGCTGATTTCATGAGAGTGATAAGGAGCAAAGGGTCATTGGAGAAGTATCCTCCATGAATTCCAATCTCCACCAGGAATTGCACATCCAAAACAAACTGCACATGGAAAAAATAAATAGAAGAAATGGATGAGAATCACTTCAGAAAAGGAAAAAATAAATCACTTGATAACTATTTTCTTGACCAACTGTTATACTTCATAGCCTCATACAAATTATTATTTTTTATAAAAAAAAGGACTAAAACCATGTCATATGTTGATAATTTTTAGTCCACCATGCATTTCTGCTACCAAATGATACACATGTATGTATGAAAAGGAATGTTTGGTGAAAAAATGGATAATCAGTCAAACCAGCTAATGGATACATTGGACATTCTTTGGCCCAAAAAAATTTATCTCTAAGTAGTTAATTTTTAGTGGACTGAAATATTTATGACCTAAAATCTCTATATAGGCTAATTTTGACTTATTTTTCATCGTACAAATCAAAATATCTACTACAACTAACACAACTTGGGTGGAAAGAAGAAAACACACGACTTAGGATGAGTTTGGTAAAGCTTTTTGTTGGGGTGCTTCTGCTCTCAAAAAGCTGGAGCTCCTATTTTGCATTTGGTAAATTAAAAAGTTGGACTGCTTTTGCTCCTGGCTTTTGAGAGCAGGTGCTCTTGGGAGCCATCAAGAGTAGCTTTTCAGAGTCAGCTTTGACTCTCTGAAAATGAAAATACATAAATGACCCTCATTTATACAATATCTTTTAATATTATGTCTATTATGGTCATTTAATATCTTGGGAGCCACTTTATACTATTTTACCAAACATTATAATAATGACTTCTGCTTATTGAGAGCAACTTTTGTATAATTTTACCAAACGGTACTATTATGGCTCTCTAAGAGCAGCTTTTTGAGAGCCCAAGGAGATCAACAGCTTTTCAAGAGCCACAGTTTTACCAAACTCAACCATTTAGCATGTAAGAAAGACACCAGATACTCTTAATTTTTTTTTTCTTGAATTTACTTCATTTTTAAAAAAATTTGGACTAATTCCTTTTATCCATGTAGACTTGAATATAGTTGACTAATGTTGGTTCATAGAAAAATTTGTAAATATATTAAAGCGTATTTATGATAATATATTGAAGTTATGTTTGAGTGTGTCTACGATATATTTAGGCTTAAAAAATAAATTTTTAATTAGACATATATGAATATATACAAACATATATGATGTGGATGCTCATGTCCATCTAGTGTCGGTGTCCCATGTGTGTCAGATAAGTATACATGTTATCGATCGGTATTATTATGCTTCTTAGTTTGTTTGACTAGCCAAAATATGTATGGAATTGTTTAATATTCAAATTATATGAATATTTCACCAAAATGAAAAGCATGTAAATATCCCATATCTATAAGCAATAAGAAACATTTAGCTATATAAATATGGCTACAAATTGTTCAAACCCAAAAGAATAAACATGAGGGAGGGAAATTGAAAACAAAACCTGGTTGATCTCTTCATCTTGTGAACTCATATTCTCTTCATTTGTTGAATAAATCTCTTTGTTGTTAGAAACCCAAATAAACATAGACTCCATCAGATCTTTTTGTAAACCCATTAACCAATTAACTTCAAACACATTTTCTTCATCAAGTCTTTCTATTTTCCTCAGCTCTAGAAATAAAACCTACCAAAGTCAGAGATGACAAATTTATTAGACCAAATATAAAAAAGTCTTAAATAAGCATATGGGATGCAAAAAACAACTAGCAACTACTTTTTGCACCATTTTTCTGTGACAATTTGCAATATTTCAAATAGGAGGAGTAGAAATTATCCAAAGATAAAAAATAAAAAAAAAGATTAAGAGAGAATATCTCATATTGGTGTCTGCTATATTGACTCTTTGTATGAGTGTACCATGTGGACATCCATACTAATTTGATATCAAGGGTCATTATTTTGGCATCACGATATCATTATTTGACATCTATTATGAATGTCCATACGGTACACTCACATAGAGAGTCAATATAGCATTTCTATATTTGTGTCCTATATATAATTTTTGAGTTTGATGTATCATCGTGTCAGTGTTTATGTCTTAATAGCTTAATAGCTAGCAATTTTGACAAGTCTTAGGGAGTTATCTGCAAGAATAATACCTGAAAGATACCAGAGGGAATAGCATTATGGATTGTGCTATCACCACACTGATCATTATTTTGAATAGCTGAGAAAATCTCATGGCTATAGTAACTATTCAACACTCTCAGAATTAATTGCTGGCAGAAAAAATTTCTCAGTTTATTGGAGCTCTCTTCCATAAACAATAAGAAACCATCAAGTTCTCTCTTCTGATCAACAACTGAGTTACTTTCAATTTCATGAGAATCCATGTGATCATTATTGCTGCTGCTATATATACACTTAACCATGATAGAGAGAAAATTCACTAGTGTTGACACATTGGCCAAAATTGAAACTTGCTGTGGTATTGACTCAGCCAACTTGATTCTTGGACTAGCTTGTTCTGTTCCTCTTGATTCATAAGTTAAGGCTCTTTTGAGCATGGTGGTATATTCTTTGAAGAGGCTTTTGAGTCCACTAATTACTGAACTTCCCATTTGAAGTGAAATTAGAGGAGAAATATCTTCTACAATGGCCTAATTACAAACACAATGATCACTGAGATATGTTATTTGTGCATAAAGAATAAAAACAAGAACCAAAATAGATGGAAGTCTGGGTGAATTTCAACAAATCAAAAGGGAGGTCATCATAATTTATCCTTACTAATATAGTTCTCTTATTGTGTACATATTTTATTAGAGCATTGCTATATATACAATGAAAAAACAGTCAAAACAACAAATATGATATACACAACATATATTATATAATATGCACAACATATATCGCATATTGTTCACAATATATATCACATGTTGTAAAGAAATATAATATTACCATATGTAATATATGTTGTGCACAACACGTCATATATGTTGTGCATAATATGTAATATACGTTGTGCATATTACATATTGTGCACAATCTATTGATTGTTTTGACTGATTTTTCATTGTGCTTCAAGAATTTCTGATTTTATAATGTACAAAATACAGCTATCTAACCACCAATATATTGTGGAGGAGTTCAAACACGAGCAATATCAAAATTCATCTAGTATTCTAATCATCTTTTGCAATTTAATTTACATTATAGAGCAATCTTATATATAATATATATGGAACACAAACCTGTAACAATGTCAGAAACTTCCTGCCACTGGTTGTTAGAAGGCAATATTCTGGTTGTTTTCCAACATCAACAGTTAAGGATCCTCCACCAAACAATCCAGATACAAGGTACTTCTCCAAAACCCAAGAATCATTTGCTGAGAAGATACCAATAACTTTCTTAAAATGATTTACATGTGTATTCAAAACCTCTTCCATGCAGGGGCAGAGTTTCATCACCAAGTAAGGCCTTAAAACCAAGTTCTGATTTTCCAACAATGAACAATACAACACTGAAAACTTCAGAGACTTTATGGCAGAGGATAATCCACCACCACTTGCAGAAATGGTCTTAAAATGCTTCTCAAAAGTACTAACAAAAGAATTTGTTTCTTCACTTGCCCATAACATAAATTCTGAGGTGTAAAGAGAAGAATCTTCACATAACAAGATCATAAAAGTCCTTGCAGCTTGTGAAATCATTGAAAACACAAACCTTGCTAGTTCCTTTATGTATATCTCATTTGAAGATGATCTTGACAACTGCAAATTATTCGTACCGATCGAAACTCGCAAATGGTAGTACTTAAGCAGAAGATTGATAGCAACTTCATTCTCTCCAATCCTGAAAAGTCCAGATAATGCCTTTTGTAGTTCTGGTCCAATTGCTCTGTAATTCTCAGCTATTTGTATTAACCTTTGTTTTATCATATACTTCTTCTCAGAAATCACAGAGCTATATAAGTTTATTTCATCATTTGAGTAATGTTCATGTTGGATACCTTGATAATGTGCTTCTGCAGATTCTAGAAGCTCAATGGCTTCATCTATTTTGTTTTCTGACATTAAAAAATCAAGCTTCTCTGAAACATCATTAATGTGAGCCTCAAATTCACTTGGTGGTGATGGTGGTTCGTCATATATGTGATCTTCAAAGTTTGAGCTTATGGATAGTATTTTTGGATATATGTGATCTATAAGATCCCTCACTACCCTTTTATGTGATACAAAATGGTTTTCTAGTTGTACAAGCTCATTTTCCACTTCTGTCGCTTCATCGAGTATTCTACACATATGAAAAATCTGGTATCAAAGGACATGTTTATGGAGTTTGGAAAAAAAGGAAAGGATTTTAGTGTAAAATTTTGAAGAATTTACTTTACAAACCCACCCTTTTTCTCCTTTTCAATCCAAAAACAAACTCACAAATATACCCCGAAAAATATGAGAAAATATTTTTTAGAACTCAATTTTTCTAGACCTCCATGTACATGAACATTTCATCTACTGTTATACTCAATTTTGTTATACTCAATTTAACGGTGGATAGAATGATTATCGACACAAAAAACAAGAAAAGTTCGTAAAAATAATATAATTTGAAATTTGCTATGAATATTCTTGATAAACATTAAAAAAACCAATACATTATAATTGTAATCACTTTAGAAGAGCAATTTATTCTTTTTTTTTCCTTTTGCTATATATATATATATATATATATATATATATATATATATTTAACAGAAGTTCCTTATATTAGTTATAAAGTTTAATTTTGATATACTGACAGTGTAAAGATATTTTACACTGTCATCCAATCAAAACACTCCTTTTGTATGACTTTTCAGGTAGTGGGAGAGAGAAAACACAATCATAGCTGACGTGGTAGTACATAATTGGATGGCTATGTAAAAAAGTTTTACATTGTCAGTGGATCAAAATTAAATCCTTAGTTATATATGAATTCTCTCAATATCTATCAAAAAGAAAAAGGAATTCTCTCAATAAATTAATAGTCCAAGATTAATATTCAAATTTTTGGCATAACACTAGAGGAATTGTTGGATAAAATAAAATAACAAAGATGATTTCTTCATCCAAGAGAAAATGTAGGTCACATTATTTGTAACATTTTATTAGCTTAAAGAAAATGCATTTGATGATATTAAAAAGAAATTAACCTTAGGAAGGAAGAATAATTAGCAAAGATGTTTTTCTGCAAATCCTCACTTGCTGCCTCTTTAAGCTCCAGAAGTTCATCGCATAGATGCTTGATGCCCTATCATCAATATATTTTTCTAACCAATAAGCTAAAACACTTCAAATGAATCAAAAAGTGAACAAAGACGGAATAACAATAACAATTAAGTGTTTATTTGGATGTTATTATTTCATTAAAATAAAGATTTTTTAATAAAAATATTTTATTTAATTCTTTGGTATGTTCGGGTATATATTTTTAGTAAACAGTTAATCGAATGAAAACGTTTAAAAAATATATATTTTTGATATGTTTGGATGTTATATTTTGGGAAAAGTCTTTTTTATAATATAAAAATTATATTTATAATTAAATATTGACCTTCTGATTTTAAATTTAAATATAAATTAATTTTATATCTAAATGTAAATTGACTCTTATTTTTTAAAAAAATTTAAAGAAAAAATCAATTAAAAAAAATCTTTTTCGAGAATTATAAACAAAATTCCATTGTTTTTATTGCAGATCATAACTAGAATTTCTTGCATCCGTTTCTTGCTTGATGGCAACACCTAGGGTTAAACAATTTCACATTTCTCTCAAATTCATATCATAAATATTGGACAAAGTTTATCGAGAAAGGTTGGTGGTACAACTAGTATACATCCAACCTTGATCCAACTAGTATTTTATACGATGAGGGCCCACACACATGTATAATAGCACAAACCACTTAATACTAATTTAATTAAGGGGCAGCAGTTACAATTCACATTATATCACGTTTAATGACTGCAATTATTTTTATAATTAATTTAGAGAGTATCATGGAGTTGAATAATTTCATTTCAATTAGTTTGTTTGTCTTTTATCATACACATAAACCATAGAAATTGTTTGGGGATTCATCAAATCATATCATACTGTATTCACAAGTCACATTTGCAGTTGTGGAATGACTTTTTTTGCAGAGCACATGATGGAATTAAGTGAGAGTATGGCTCAGGTAAGAACATTCTTAATTTTCCCATTACAGCAGTGTGTTCTTCATGGATGTTTGTTCACTTTACTTATATAGTTTTATGAATTTTGATATATATATCCGTTTTCTAATATAAAATTTTGATATAAAATTAAAGTTGTTTTTGCCTATTGCTCATTATTTTAGTAATACTTATTAAACGGAAAAATATCACGTTGTGTACTTTATATATATCCATTTATTCAACCAGCCATGTTTAACGTACCAGGATGTGTGCTTTTTAACAATATTTAAATGTGTGTTTTTCACCTATTCCTTGTGTGTGTTGTTCCTGTGTGAGAATGAGAGAAATTTTGGGGAGTAAATGAGATTTTAATCTCCTTTAATGAGGCTAGAGAGATCAAATAATGTATTAATGATATAGTTGGATGAGAGTTAGATGTATTTTGGTTGTACGTGTAGTATTGCTTAAGTTTATCCCTATCCTTTCTAAAAAAACGCGTTGAAATTGAAATTAAAGTGTCATAATCCATTCATTTATTCAGAAAGAACAAAATTTTAAAACGGTTTTAGTATAGAGTAGTGTTAATATAGATTCGGGTTCACAGCGAACTTTACACGTGACAACATATCAACTATTCAATACATAAATAAAAGTTATAATTATAATAATATTATAAAATTCTTGAATGATATGTTACCACGTATAGGTTCACTGTAAACTCAAGTTTATATTATCATTTTTTCTTTGATATATATAGTATTTTTGATAACATTACCCTTGCAGTGATGGACTCAATGTCAAGCTCATCATTATCTCTTTCACTGATAGGAAGTGACACTGCAGAAACATCAGAGCTTGGCTCTGACGAGTGCATAGAGTTGTGAGACTCTGGGATTGAGTGGTCTCTGAACCTGAATCTTCGAGGTTTGGACGAAGATTCCATTCACAACTAAATATGATGATGATATTGGAAACTACTTTTGGTGGATTAAAGAAAAAATAAATAAATATGAAAGTGAAGTAAGAAATGATCCCTAAGATTAGACGCTCTACATGTATAAAGTGGGTATATTATATATATGAAAATTTTTGAGATGGTAGATTGTTTTTGTCATCGTTGTTTTCTGTTTCGTTAATTTCGATTCAGATTCTGAGCTTCGTCGTTCATTTTTTGTCCTTGATTGCGTCGTTACTTGCAGGCACTGGAATACTCGGAGTCCGTTTGATTTAGATTTTGGTAGAATTACTTTTGAAATAATTGATGTTGAAAGAATTGTGTTTAAAATAATTGATATAGAAAATATTGATTTGTGTTTGAAAAAGATGTTAAAAAAATGGATTTGAAAAGATTATTTTAAAATAGTAAAAGCTAATAGTTTTGAGTGGTAACCAAACGAGCAGTTGGTTGTTGTATAAAATCAAATTTCACTTGTTCAGTTCTTCTCTGTTCCATTGTTATTGTCACCAATTTGTATTCATTTTGCATGAACTTAAAAAAAAAAAACAAAAAGTTGAACAGGGGTGGCAAAACGGAATCGTCCCGTCGGGACATCTTGCCGTCCCGTGATGGGATGAGATGTGTTTTTCAATTCAAAAAATTAAAACGGAATGAGCCGGGACATCCTCCCATCCCGCCGTCCCGAGACAAGAGGGGACGGGATATTCCGTCAGGATGATAAATACTAAAGCCCACCTAAAATTAATTTAGGCCCAGCCCAAATATTACCCTAACCCTAATTTCACACAAAATTCAAAATCAATCTCACACTCTCTCTGCCTCTCGACAACACACTCACACTGTCACTCTCAACTCTAGACCCCCTCTCTCTCTCTCTCTCAAACTCTCATATCTCACTCTTACTCTCTCATTTCACCGGCGTCCGGCGGCCTGCGCTCGCCTTGCCTCGCCCCTGCGCCTCACCTCGCCTCGCAGCACTTGGCAGGGCACCACCACCACGAGAACGAGTTTTTGTTGCGTTTCGTTGAAAAAATTAGTTTGTGTTTTTTTCTGTTTTTATAAATTAGTTTGTATTTTTTTTTCCTGGACTTATGGTATATGTATTGTAATGATTTTAGGTATTTAATTTTTTAAAAATGAATTGTTGTTGTTTTTTTATATATATAAATTGAATTTTTAGCGGGATGTCCCGCCATCCCGTCGTAAAACGGGACGGGATGAGATTTTCATCCCTTTTACAAAAATGGGATGTCCCATCCCGTTTTTATTCTGTCCCGCCACGGGATATCCCGTTTTGTCCTGTCCCGTCCCGTTTGCCACCCCTACTCCTGTATTAATATTCTCTCTATTCCATAATAATAGTCATTTGATGTTTTTAATACATTAAAAAAATTAATATACTCCTCATGTTCTCTAATAAGAGTTCATTCTACACTTTTTGTTTTATATTAATATTTATTAAGAATTCTAGATAATATTAATTATTTTTTATCATTGATATCCCTATAAAAGAGAGAAAATTAAAATATAAATTAAATAATAAAGATAATATTAATAAGGATATGTAAATTATACTAAATATTATCTACTTTCAAGATCATTCAATTATTTCCTTAATAAATGTGAAAAATGAAAAATAGACATTTATTAGAGAACAGAGTTAATACTTAAGCATAAAATACATCTAAATACACTAATTTTTCAATATATCCAAAATGTCAAAATGATCATTATTAATAATAAGGTACTTTTGATGGAAAATATGCTTCCATTAATTCTAAATATGATGATATTGCAAATTACTAGTTGTCATAGCAGTGGATTAACTAGTAATTTGCAAAAAGTTGCATTTCAAAATTAGAAATCTTACATGAGCGTGACTGCATGAGTTATAATTAGGAAAATTCTATGGCACAAATGGGTTATGGTGCCACATTGACATCACGTATATAATTTATCAATTTTTAATAGGTATTTGCTAACTATTATCATTATTATTTATCCTCCTTAATTTTTTAATTTCAATAAAATTAACTCATTAAAACTTACTTTTTAAGTAGAATAATTTATATAATTTCTTTCACCTTGTTTTTAAGTGTCATGTGTTAATTTTGTTGGAATTAAACAATTAAATTAGAAGAAAATATTGATAAATAATGAGTTTAATTTTAATTCACTCTCAGTGTAAAGTAATTTTACACAGGCATCCAATCATGAATTGACACATCAACAAAAGTCTTTAACTCAACCCCCGACTAACTAAAAAGTCACACAAATCAACGGATGTGATTGGCTGACAGTGTAAAATTTTTTACACTGTCAGTACATCATAATTAAACTTAAATAAGAAAAGCACCTATAATAGCACATGTAGAAGTAATATCTTATATTTCAGCAATTAATCCAGCTTAGAGCAAGTGAAAAGTAATTACCATTACCATAACGGAATTTATGTAAAACTTATGCAAAGAGGCACATATCAAAAAGATAAAACAAGTATAACAAACATTCATAACATAGTCATCAATGGCGGATGGTGGCTCATGGCACTGGACTGAAAATCCGCCATGGCGCTGCCATGACTGCCATAATGAACAAACCTTTCCATGGTGGTGATGCCAAAACCCGCCACACCGTGGCACCATGGTACCGCCATGGCCACCTTTTGACGACTATGATTCAAAACTAATTATGCAGCCCACTGAACACCTATAAACAGATTTTTTGATCAGCTAACTTAAACAATAATCAGCCATTAGTATTCAATCTCCATCCTCAAACTACTTGCAGGTTCAAAAGGGGACTGCTATTTGTACATATAACAGTGTCATCCACCCATTTTCCACCCATTCAAAAGTTGGCAACTTTTATGAAAATGTTGGTAAGTTGCCAACATATTCATAAAAGTTGCCAACTTTTTGAATGGGTGAAAAATGAGTGGATGGGTATTATTGTATGTACAAGTAGCATTTTCCGGTTGAAAATCGGTGTGTTACAGTTGAAAGGAAATTCCCTGCATCGTCCTTATATGATGCAATTCTACATTCCAATTCGGAGCATAATTCTTGAAGACAATGGGGTTCCTAACTTGCCAATTAGACTACATCACCACATAGAAACATAATTTCAAAATCATACACTAGGAAACTGAGCCAAGCCTCAAAGAGAGCTCTAGGGTTGGTTAGGATTTGCCATGTCTATAACTTTATGCTTATACAAAACAATTGTTTATAGGGCATTGTGTAAATGTGAGGTGCATCATGCATGACATGGTGGAAAATTATTTCTCATTCTTATCCTACACTTTGGAATAACAGGGTCCCATGCATTTCAGTTACTCCTCTTAGCAAGAGTCTGAAACCAATGGGGTTGGACTTGGAAGTTCATTGTGCACAGCAAATAGAGGTTTATGTTGAAGGGTGGTGGTGGGGTTCCCATAAAAATCGAATGTAAATTGCACCTTTTGAAAATGAAGCACCCAAAACCCAACAACAAATAGTTCAAAAGAGGAGACAAACACACCTGGATTCTAATCTGAAGAACATCAAAGGGTGAAGCTGCTGTCAAATACACATTCAGCAAAGTTGCCAATAGCAGTTTGTAACCCAAACAGATACGACACTTGAGAATTCAAACTTGTCTAACCAAAATATAAAATAAAAATTAGCATGACAAATAGAAGGGAATTTCCCCATATAGTACAAACTCACAAGTCAGTATTAGAAGTAATTAAAGAAGCAGATTCATAGACATAAAAGCCAATATATAAAAGTAATGTGAACTAGAAAATAGATTAATAAAAACTAAAACACAATAGCAGATGTATTAGAAAGCAATGTCTGAAAATGCTAAGTGTTAAACAAATCACAAAAGCAAACATTACAATATTACAAATTAAAAATTATAAAATATAACCAGATGAGAAATAGAAACCACTATGCATAAGCAAAGTATCAAAACTTAAATCAAAAATAAAGATGAACAGAAAAACTCAATAATGAATGCAATTAAAGGAGAACATATTGGTTTAAATGTCCATATAAAAGGAATTATAAGTAAAATGCTCAGCATATACATAAGAACCGATATGTATAAGCAAAGTATTAGAACATAAAAGTAACTATCAAATGAACTAAGCACAATACATTAAAAGCAAGGGCTACTAGCTAGAGTTGCAGAAAACTATCAGCCACCATAGTGGTTCGTTCTTCCTTTCGTTAAAAAAGGAGAAAAGTTTGTAAATCGGAAGATAGAGTAACCTCTACTGAAAGCATACAGCATTAACAATTTGTTGAGACTTGAGATATCAAAGTTGGTATTCCAGCTTCTTCCTAAGCTACAGTCTACACATAGCATGAGTTGGCCAAGTATCACCAGGATAACCCATATTCTCAATCCCTAATTTCTATAAGCATCATTGAAGACATGCCTCAAACTTGGCTTATGCAGCCTCAATTTTGAATGCATTTCTACTAGAAAGTCTGAAATTCTTATGAGTGACTCAACCCCAAGTACGAACCCACCTGCTTGATAACATGAATGATACTACCAGTAACAAATACTTCACGACCTTCAAGCAATTTCATTTAAAAAAGAAAAATGAAAACCATAGGCATAATCGTTTTCACATACAGAGGGAAAATAAATCTTGAGAACAAGGAAAATGATGCACGAGCTTGAAAACATGAAGAAACTTGAATCACTGAGAACCCATAAACCATATGTATCTTCTATCTTCACATAAATATAAAAGAAGAACTATGTCCCATTGCATAAGACTCCCACATGGTAAAGTCTGAGGAGCATAGATGTATGCAGCTTTGCATTCGAAGAGACTATTTTTGGAGTTTGAGATAAATGCTTGAGAGCATGAAGAAACAAGAATCACTACAGACTTATATCATTTTTCATCTACTTTGAAAACCAGCAATGTAACACTAATCATCACTACATCAGCACCAAAGGCCAGAAAATTGCAAAGAACCACATGATTGGAGAGGGAATGTCACGCCATTGCTGTATCATACAAGCTAAATCACGCCACTGCAGTTGGGCATGGATGAAACGCAATACCATAATAACCATACACCATTCGTCGTTTTCTTCCACGTGGCATCACACACCCAGGAACCTTAAGCCATTCCCTACTTGCCATGTTGTAAGTAACCAGTCGATTCATTTGTTTAGATCTCAAGGACAACATGAGCAAGCCTTTGTTTCCCAGGCAAGTCATTGTAACGTGCTTCCCATATAAGTCCAAGCACCATACATTTGGCATTCTGTCAACCTCCTTCCATAAGAGTGTCATCTTTTGCAGCTCCCATATGCATACACATGCAGCTGCATTTTTTTTAAGCAACCCAACAAACATGATCCGCCCATCACACTCAGCCAATGTGTAGTCAATCAGATCCATTGATGGCTTAGGGATTATGTACTCTTTCCAAACCCCTGTTTCTGTATCATAGGAAAGAATCCCTTCCCATGGAAATGAATGCATGAAGTAAATTGTGCTGTCAACAGAAACAGAATGTGACCTTAACTCTAGCGTCAATGGAACCAAACCTGCAGGCATGTTTCCCGGTGAGCTCCAAGACTCCCTAATAGAGTCATAAATCTCATATTGTCCATTAAAACTCACCCACAGGATCTTGTATCCAGCACCAGCTGAGTTCCCATTTGTTGTCATCCCTACAGCAACACGAGACCAGCCCTGAACTGATCGGGCAGGCAACTCCTTGAAAGATTGAGTAAGTGGGTTACAAACATAGAAGTTTCGGTTTGCATAGTCAATAAAGCAAACTAGACCCCCTGCAGACGCCACTGGACAAAGAGGAAAATTTGTGGGCAGTGCTGACACAGTTTGATGATACCATTTTTTCATAGATGGATCGTACATGGCTCCTGAATTCTGACTGTCATGTGTTATGGTGTAAAACCATGGGTTTGCTTGTTGCACGTGAGCACAATGCTGAGAAAAACTTTGAGAAGTCAGCAAGGAATTCCATCGCCAACATACAGAGCGGAAGCGGAAAAAAGTGGCAATTGGAAGTCGTGCAATGACAGCCTCTAATAAATCTTCAGGTAAATCTTTCCAAATTTGCTGATCCATAACTTCAGTCATTGAGGACCTTCCAGGCGATTTTCCCCTGCTCTGATCCCTTCTACGCTTCTTTGTAGTTGGATGTTTTAGAGGCTCTATCATCTTGAAATTTCCAGACTTTCCAGCTGCCATCACGAGGCCACAGCAGTCCTCCACAGAGTTATCATCAATATCAAGGAAGGGCCATCTGTGAGAAGGATGACCAAAAGTATTCATTTATTTGTTACAATGAATTAATAGAAAACACATACATACAAGTACCAGCATGATGTTCCATACAAAAACAATTAGAAAACAATCAGTAGACCACACAATTATCACACAAATCAATATTTTATTATATCCACTTGAAGACATAAGGAATACGAGTAAGGTACTAAATTGATAACTCAAGGCTTTTCCTTTCTATAACTCTATGACACGGTGCACAAAATCCAGAAATTATGTTGCGTATCCGATTGGAACTGTTAGAAGCAACACCGCTAGACCTCACACGATACCTTGGATCTAATGTTCTTACTTGCACCGTTGCATGACCCTCTATATCTTTCTAAAGTATTGAAAGTGAAGCATTAAACTGTAGCGTCCTAATCAAGTCTACCTCTTCCCTTTTTTCCTTTTTATGTGAGCTTTTGCTTTAGAGTTTAAACCACTCAAACTACTATCTAGGGAACAATGTGTAATTGCATATATAAGACTTCCAAGTTCGTTTCAAGCCAATACAAGCGACAATGCAAGCGCTGTCAAATTTTGTCCGATCATGCCATTTAATTTAAAAAACTATAGAGAGAATAAATAAAAGGATGCATAATTAACAAAATAACAAACAGAAAATTGGATTTTAAAGCATATATAAGAAGCCACAGACACCAGTTTCTAAAGAGTGGAGAGAAAAAGCATATGGCAGTAAAATAGGGCAATACATCCTCATAGATATCAAAATTTAGGGTATGTTTGGTTGAGGGGATAAAAGTGAGGGAAAATTACCATCCATGAAAATTTTCCAATTTCCCTATTTTCCAAATTTCCAATTTCCCTATTTCCAATTGTCCATCCACTCTTGAGCTCTAACTAAACACACCCTTATGCTCTAATGTAAGATAATCAAGCAGCAACACCACACATAGTCACATACACGCACGCACAAACACACTAATAAGACAACGAACAAAAGAAAACGTAGCATTTTAGGTTATGTTTCCAGAAAGTAAGGCATCAGTTACAAATTAGAGAGGAAAAAAAACAAACTTATCAAATTCAGCTCAAGAAATCAAACAAAAAAAGTTTCACAAAAATACAAAGAAACAGACATAAAAAGAAAAAGTAAAAATTAACGATGACCCAGAAAAAGGGGAAACAAGGAAAGGGTAATTAGATCTATTGTAGTAAGGGAAAGGACCTTGTGGGTTGTTGGAAAGGGAGAGAAGGAATCAGCTTGGAGAAGAGGGTGTTGTTGTGGTTGAGGTGATGGGGGCGGTGGAAGAAGGAGAGAATGGAATTGGAATCGTCATCGTGATGGTGGTGGTGGTGGTGGTGATGATGGTGGTGGAGGTGGTGGTGGCCCCCGCGGTTGGTGTCGAACAAATGCTCGAGGAACGCCTGCGCCAACGCATTTGGATCCATCATCATTAGGAATGATGATATTCATCACTTCAGCTATCTTCCTTCCTTCCCCCTAGCCTTTTTTTTTTTTTTTTAATTTAATTATTCTATTAATTTTTTGAGTTTAAAAAGGTATACTACATTGTCATCCAATTAAAATAATTTATTTATATAAATTTTTAGATAATAAAAAACACAATCATAATTAACATGAAAGTAATTAAATAAGAGTTTAATTTTGATGCACTGACAGTATAAAATACTTTTACACTATTATCCAATCAAAATGCTCAATTTGTATGATTTTTTAGGTAGTCGGAGAGAGAAAATACAATCATAACTGACGTGGCATTACATGATTGAATGATAATATAAAAAAATAATACAGTGAATGAAAATTAAATCCAATAAATAATTATATAAAAACAATGATATAATGAATACAAATTAAATCCTCAAGTCTTTTGGACAGTTTGATTTTTATTGGTCATGGTATAAAAAAATTTTATATTATTATTCAAGCATTCAATCATTTTTTTGAGTTACAGTTAAGTATGTATTATCGCATAAGTTATAATAGTTGATGCAATTATATTTTATTTTAAAAGTTATCCAAATACAAATGAATAATTTTAGTTGAATAGTTATGTAATTTATACTTTGTATCAAAATTTTAAAGTAAAAAATTTATACTATATTTTTACACATTAATCAAACATATTTTTTAAATATAAATTTTGATGAGCATAAAAATTCTAGTCAAGTATTTTTTGAAGAGATTATTATTTTATCAATGAGATATTCACAATATTCATCTAATTTGAATCCATATTATTGTTGGGCATGAGTTAAACTCAAATTAATTGAGTTCAGACTAATTTTTGTTTAACTATTAAGACAAAATAGTTATCTGAAATATCTATATTATATATTATATATTATTTATTTATTATATAAAGGAGATTTTTTAAAATAATTACTTTTTGATATCCACACACTCATTTAAATATTTATATTTTTAAAAGTTAATTTAGAAAATAAAAATAGAAAACAAATAACAAGTAACTTTTCACTACCTCAATCCCACTTACTATTTATTTAATTTTAATTTATATAACTATAAATTAAATTTAAATCAAATAATAATGTATTTTAGTTTTAATTTGTATAATTATCAAATTAAAAATTATTAAATTAAAATAAAATCAAATAAAAAATGCGACTTGACCAACATGAAGTGCTCAACAAGACGCTATTACAGATAATGTAACTTAAAATTGTTGTTGGCAGCTTAGTTTTGATGAAATGTAAAAAATGTTTTACATTGTTAAAAATATGGATGGTTAGCTAAGGTAATAACATATAATTGAATATCTTAATAAAACTATTTATATTTAATTACATTATATTCAAGTTAAACTCAATAATATCCCTTGTTTAGTTAGGTGTTATATTCATGAGCAAAGATTTCCAAGCAATTTATATCAGTTTAAAAAAATTATGAAAGTTATTTTATGCAGTAAAACTAAATGAATTTGTGTTTGTCCAAAGATATTCATTTTCTTGTATTTTATTGAAAAAAACTTTTTGTCATAAAAGAAAAAACATATTTTCTAAAAAATTGAAATTATAACTCATGTGAAAAAAAACATTTTTAAAACCAAAGTGGGTTGGATAATTTATATAAAAAATAATTCTTTGGACAGCTACTTCACCGGATATGATTGAAATGTGTAAATTTTTAGAAGAAAACATTATCATTTGTTAAGCATATAGAATGAAAAAAAAAATATTGTAAATAATGATCCACAAAAACTAATTAAAAACAATCGTTAATAAAATTTGAGAAAAATAATTAGGGCTTGTCATGTCACCAGGTTACACTTTCAAAGTCTCCAATCACATTTTTTAGCGGAAATATTTTCGTTTTCAGTTTTTGTATAGAACAAAAAATAATAAGAGGAATGCTATTTGTACATAGCATAGTGCAATTCACCTATTTTCCATCCATTCAAAAGTTGACAACTTTTATAAAACTGTTGGCAAGTTGCCAACATTTTAATAAAAGTTGCCAACTTTTTAAATGGGTGGAAAATGGGTGGATATGTATCATTGTATGTACAAGTAGCATTTTCCAAATAATAATGAGGCGAAGCCCAATGGGCTTATTATCCCAGTCATCGTCGCAACCTTCACCTCTCCCATCACCTTAGTAGTGATTGGCATCTTGTCAGCAGTAGGGATGGCAATGGGGCAGGGCCAGGGCGGGGGCGGGGAGTATAGTCCCCATCTCCATCCCCGCTCTATGAAAAAATTCTTATCCACATCCCCGCTCCCCGCATCGGGGGGAATTTCTTCCCCGTCCCCACTCCCCATGGGGATTGGGAGTCCTTGCGGGGTCCTAAATGAGGAATAAAAAAATTATTAAAAAAACTTGTTTTTACATAAAATAAAAGAAAAATTAATTTTGAGAAAACTAATACAATAATCATCAATCCTAAAGATATTGTTACATAAGTTCTAAAGGTCACAAAAAAGTAAAATAAGTCTTAGACAATAAAATATAAATATAAGTCACAAAAATAACAAAATATGTCTTTGACAATGACTTGGTATCAGGATATGTGTGTGTTATGGTTTGATAAATATGAATGGAGAGAATGAGGGAGGGGCGCAGAGAGAAGAGTTTGGTTAAGACGTTAAGATATTTGAAGATTTCTCAATTATGCAAAAGTAGAATTATACACAGACATATTAAATTATAACTTTATCCTCGAAGCGAGGATCCCCACGGGGCGGGGAGCATAGTCCCCATCCGTATCCCCGCACTACCCCTCGGGGATATTTTCCTCCCCGTCCCCATCCCTGCGGGGGAAAAATCCCCAACTTTGGGGCCCCAAATTCGGGGTTCCCCGCAGGGATCTCCACCTCCCCATCCCCGCAGGGATCTCAAGATGTACTTTTTTCATCAAGACATATTATTTATTTTTTAATTTTTCTATAAAGATAGAAAAATAAAATAAATAATAAAAGAAATAATAAGAAAATAAAGATGATTATCTTTTACATTTATTCTATTTTTGTAATTTTTAATTTATTTTTAGAATTAAAAAAATAACTATCCATATGAGTGTGAACATCAAAAGGATAATTATTTATTCCAATATATTTTATATATCCAATTCACATTTTTCTTTTGTCCAAATTGATGTAATTCACCTAACTAAGCTAGCAATCTAATCAGGAATTGGATTGACACAATTAATTTGTCATGCTTAAAAAAAAAGAGAGAGAAGTGAATTTATTGGATAAGATTAATTTTTATGTATTGAAAGTGTAAAATTGTAATTATTTTATACTATAAATTAATAAAAATTAAGAAATATGTTAAATTATGGTGAGTAGTTATTATAATGAATAATCTTTAATAATAATTTATTATTTTATTAGATTTTTATTAATTGATAGTGTAAATAACTTCATATTTATAAAAGTTAAATTTTTTATATTTTCTTTTGTTAAAAAGCTATTATTGATTCTTTGAAAAAATTTCCACATTTGATTATAAATATAATATAAAACCTAGGTACAAATACATAAAAAATCTAATAATACCAACCTATGTCTACAATTCTTTTAATTTTGCTAAAATGACTGCATCTTCTCCAACCCCTCTCTTTCTCTCTCCAACACATTGGACTCATATTCAACTACATACACCCAATTTTCAATTTTAGAGTTTTACTCTTTTTTTTCAATTGTTGCTAACTTTTCTTTGTTTTAGTTTTATCTTTACTTTTAAAAGTTTGTGATTAACTAACCCATTACTTATTTACTTTTTAGTTTTATAGGTTTTTTGTGATAAGATTGATCGTTACTGCTAATGTTTTATACATGCCTTTTATGCTCTGAGTTGGGTCTTCTCGACCCAATTCTGTAATATTTGTCATATATTTAAGTTGAAGGAAATTTAGTTACGTTACACGTACAAGCACACTCATCAAAACAATAAAAATAAGGTTGGAGAGAGACGTAGTTGCCAGAAAGGGAACCAACAACAACACACTTTTTTTTTTCATTTTCCGGCGATCTTGTTCTTTCTTTCTTCCACCATTTTCCGGTTATCCAATATCTCCCGGAAACTATGGTAATTCTCTATCTTCTCATCAATATCTCAATATCTTTCTTTTATTATTATTTTGGTTAAATTTATTTGGAAAAATGGTAAAGGCAATTCAGCTTCGTTGACTTTTCGACCTTGATCTGGATCTAATGTGTTCATATATTTTTTTATCAGCTTGTATTAAATTTTAATTAAAATCAGATTTGTTGGGTTCCAAATGATTTAATTAAAATAAGTTTAATTTGGCTTCCGAATTGTTATTTTTTCCACTCAAATTTTGTTTATGTCAGTTGCCATTAGATTTTAAAATCTGGTTTGTTTTGTTTAAAATCATTAAATTAAAATATGTTTAGTTAAAATTTAATTTGGTGTCGAAATTGATTTATTTTCTCGAATCTTATCGGGTTTCAGCTGATTTTTTATGCATATAATAATTTAAGAATTGTTTTCCTTGCAAATGTATTTAGTTGGATTTAATTTCATGAGTTTGTTCATAAACAAAGTTAAATAATGAATTTTGTGGTTCCAGAGACTATTTTGTGGAATGTCTCATTATTAGCTTATGAATCATTGGCCGTCTTAGATTAAGTTAAAGATTATGGATCATTGCTCATTCGATTTAGATTGATTATTATTTTATGTTTATTTATATGAGGATGTTTCTTTGTTATTGTGACCATACTTGATTGTTGTTATAGTATTTGTATGAAAAAAATGATATTTTTAAGATAATTGTCTCATAATCCATGCAATATCCAAGAGCCGGTTAGGATAACCAATTGTAATCTGTGTAACATATAATCTACCACCTTTAAATCTTGTGGGTCTTTCATCCAATCTATGAAACACAACATTCATATTTTGAATGTTAATGATGTATTACTCTTATATATGGCCATGTTGAATTGAATCAAATTGTGCAATTTTGTGTAGACAACATCAAGGCGATTCGCAAACAAAAAGGTAGAGAAGTTTGAGAAGAACATCACAAAAAGAGGGTTTGTGCCAGAAACTAGCACTAAGAAGGGAAATGACTATCCTGTTGGTCCAATGTTGCTAGGTTTCTTCGTCTTTGTTGTCATTGGATCATGTAAGGCTAGCACATCTATATGGTCCTACATAATCGTCGTACTGATTTTAGTATTTGATTCCCATTCCAAATTTCTATTTGATATAATACATCATCATTGTTTAAACATTGGTCCTGTGCTGAATTGTGAACATTTGTTTTTGCTACAAATGATTGATACGCTCTAAACGTTATTTTACTGCAAAAATGTAAGTTTAACACCAAAAAGTAGGTGTCTAGGTGAGACATCCACTTTATTAGCATTAGATGTGATGATGATCCTTATTTCTTTCATCCATCCATCACAATCATGACTGTGTTAAAAAGTTAGATATTTAGTTATTAGGGAAAAAGTCTTAAAAAAAACCTCACGTCAACTTTTTCTCTTGTGAACTTTAATCTTTCAACTTTTAAAATTGTAAAAAAAAAAAAAAAAACTCATTCTTGTAAATTTGTGCAATTTACTACGAATCACTAAACAAAAATTTTATGGTACATGCCTGCGAATCATGTGAGAATAGTGTTAAAGGGGTTAATATTTTTCCCTTAATTATATATGATTCGGTTATACTTTTTAGTTTTTACAATTTAGAAGATCTTACATTGATAGTGTATCAAAATTAATCTTTGTAATTGTTAGAAAACTCATCTAGTTATTATCTCTTGATATTTATGTCTTCATGTATTTCACTAAACATTATGGTAACAATAATGTATGGTTGGAACCCTGAATTGAATTAAGGGTAGTTTCCAACGACTTCTGTAGAAAAATTGTGAGAATCATTTTGAGTCCAATACTAATTGTTGAATCAAATGCAGGATCTTGTTGCCATTAATATATATATATATATATATATATATATATATACTTGATGTATTTGTTGAATCATTTCTTTCATTTTCATCTTCATGGCATTCATTTTCTGGTATAAATTGCTTTTCTTGTACAGCTATATTTCAGATAATCAGGAAGCAACAAGTGGAGGAATGGCATGAGTGAAGTTTTGTTATGTATTATATATGTCATCTTCTCTTCCTTAGCCTTGTAGAAAAATAACAATACTTTTCTACTTGTTCTTGTACTAGACCATGTTCCTGTTCATGTTTTGATGTAACTTATATATGAGAATCCTTAACTAAAAACTACAACTATTTTATATCTCTCTAATTTTACCCAAAAGGAGTTGTGTTATGTGGACTTATTTGTATTGGATACTATACAATTCGAGTCAATATTGTGAATGAGGTCTATACCTCATTCAATCATGATCCTCAAGTATGGTGTGTATCAACGTTGTGTCCAACACAAATAATATTCACGTTACATTTTTCTTAGATAAATGGTTAATCTTGAGTTCTTGACCATTAAGGATAAATGGTTAATCTTGACCATTAAGTGTGGAGGTTTAATGATTAAAACATTCAATTTAGATCTCATGTGAAAATAATAAGCTTTCTTTTAGATTTCAATTATAAAAGTGCAAGTAATAATACTAAATAATTTTTTAGGCTCAAACAATCTTTGCTTGACAATTGAGTATTGACAATGGCTTGAAGAGGTGCCAAACTAAGAAGTGCCTAATAATAAATTAAGTTATGAACTTAAAGGTTATGTTTGCGAGGCTTTTTTAGAGGAGGGAAGGAAATAGTTATTAATTGCTAAGAGAGAAAATGTGAGTGGAGTGGATAATATAAGGTTATTTTATTATTTAAAGGTTTATAATATACGTGAGTGGAATGAAATGATTTATAAATATTAATGTCCATTTTTGTCCTTTTAATTGACGAGTCAATCTTTTAAACGTGAGAGATATCAAATAGTAAAATTGTAAAATCAAATCATCATCACTCTTGTAAAATATTCTACTTGTTGTCTGAGTTACTTGATGAATCTATCACAGTGGAGCATCGACTTCTTTGGTGTCCAACCTGACGGTAAAGACCACAACGCTTCCCTTAACCACTCTCCACTTCATCCATTTCATTACGAATCATGGTCGAAATTGGCCTTCCTTCTTTAGCTCTTCTGAGGTCAAGGTCAGGTCTCAAACATGGTCCGGAGTACAAAGGCCATGATGCTTCATTTGCAATTGGAGAAAATTTCATGGCATATACAATCAACACACTTTCCATCCGGTAAATATCGTCAACATAAGAGTTCCAGTCGAGCCTAATTAGTGGATATGAGCAAGCAATAAGAACATGACTACAAGGAAAGTGCAGAACCTGAAAATAACCACAATCACACTTTTGCTCTCCTAACTTAACAGTAAAAGTCCTCTAACTCCAAGCTCAAACTAGTCCTTGCACCTTTAATGAAAAAATAGGCAAAATAAGAAACATAAATTTATTTTAATATGTCGAAAATATTATATCAAAGCAAGTTACCTGAACTGTGAAAGTCTGGTCGCTCCTACTAAAGCTAAATACAAACATATTATCCATCTTCTCCTCACGATTCTTCTGAATTTCTTTCAGCAGGAACTGTGAAAATACCTGTCTAGCTGCCACTTGTGCTTATGTTGTCTTTCCTTTTTTACGGAAAAGAGTTCCCAAACAAAAATATGTGGCCTTGACAATTGCAGTTACAGGAGATTCCTAACACCTTTCAAAATTGCATTGACACACTCAGAAAGGTTTGTTGTCATGTGACCATATATTCGCCCTTCATCAGTGTGCTGGCCCCACTTCCTCGAAGGGATTCTTCTCATCCAAGTTTGCGCTTTTGGATTAAACCCTGTGGCCAGCCTATAATAGTACTCAAACTCTGACTCAGTCTTGGCATATGTTGCATTTATCAGATGTCTCTTTGCCTCTTTGTTTTTGAATCTTAATCCAAAATTAGAAGCAATATGACATATACTATATACATGATGCGCATGAGGTTCATGCCACTCACTCCATTCTGCATCAATTGCCGCCTTAATCGCAGCATGTCTATCAGAGATAATGACAAAGATTATTCACAAAGAAAGATCATACATCTGTTGTCTCCTTCTCAACAATAGCAAAAACAATTGGAAAAATATTTGAATTGTCATCTTGTGCAATTGTCATCAACAATGTACCACCATACTTTCCGTATAAATGCGTTCGATCAATAGAGACAAATCGTTTGTAGTGCTTGAACCCCTCAATACACGCAAGAAAATTCCAAAAAACACGACGAAACATAATACAAGAGTGGTCAACCAAGTCTTCACGGTAATATGATGCAATTTCTATCTCCACAACCGTGTTTGCATAAAAATTTAATTAACTATCAAACTTGTTTAATAACATATCATCATTACATTAATTATCCAAGTAACAAATCATTATTTCAATAACTATACAAGTAACAGATCATTATTTAAATAACTACCCAAGTAGCATATCATTATTAAAATAACTATCCAAGTAGCATATTATTATTTAAATAACTATTCAAGTAATAGATCATTATTTCATTAACTACACAAGTAACAAAGCAAAACATAATTTCATTCATACCTGGAGCACAACGTTGCATAGTAAGGAGCCACTTCGGTAATTCGTTGTAAGATTTCTCCCAATTTCCATATATTCGAGCAATAGCTTTTTGTTTTTCTAGCCATGTCTTCCTATATGATGGAGTAAATCCATACTTCTGATGGATGGATTCTTACAGGATTCTAATAGGTACAGTTGGATCACTTTTTCCACAATTCCAAAAGTGTTGGTTGCAATCACATCTATGTCTAGTTGTACATGGTTTTGCAGATCTATCGATAAAATAAGTTAGTTTTGAAGGAAAAAATAAGTTAAGTTACGTTCCATATTTGAACAATTTATCATCATTCAAAAATAATCTAACCATAACTCTTACAAGAATTTAAGATCTAAGAATAATAGAGCAAATACCCAAGTTATGTAAATTTCTCAGGAATGTTTACAATTGTTAATTTTGTTCATGTGATACTTATGGTAGTGCCCATCTTTGGAAGAGGAATTTCTGGCATTTAATCCTTTATGTGCAAAACAAGTTGTAGTAACCTATAAAATGCATTGTTTCACAGGTTTGTGAAAACCATCTCATCCTCCTGCATACTCTTCATTCCATTGTGTTCTTGATTTGTGATGGCAAGAATTGTTCGATTTCTTGCAGCAGGTTAGTTTATTCTGTAAGGCGATATTGTAAAAACATCGTAAAACAAACGTATCATAACGGGCCAAAATAGGTAATAGAAAAATTGCCAAAGGAATTTCCCATTGCAAATATAGGACTGTACATCATACTAACAAGATGATATTATAAAAACCTTAAACATTTTGTGAACCCCTCTGTACCACCTTAAAAATAGATTCTAACCTAAAAAATGTATCAAGAGTATTTTGTACCCTCTCCCCAAGGAACACCCTCTTACCCTAAACGGTCCTTAACCAAATCCAAATCCCTCACTTGCTTCATGAATCGCAAGAAGTAACCTCTCTTCCAAATGTTGTTTAGATGGATACTCCGGCAAATCTAGTTGATTGAAACTGCATTAAGAGATCAATCCCATTTCAGTTTAGTGCCTGGTAACCAAATTTCTTAAAAAAAGAAAAATCTTAAAACAAAAAGAGTGGAAAGTATTAAAAAAAGATGAAAAAGGTACCAAGTATGAGCAGAAGGTAAGTGATCGGGACTTCCATATGCCTTGTGTATCTGAAACTTCTGGGAGCCAGAAATTCCTTGAAGAGCGCTAAAACCCTCCAAAGGCACCTGAAAATTGTTGGTAGCAGAAATCAGATCCCCTAATTATATATTATATATGTTCTAACAGCAAGCTTGCAAAATAAGGAAGCAGCATCATTTAGGTAGCGTTTGTTTCATGAATGATACAATACAATACAGAAATATAAATACAGAAAAATACAATATAGAAAATTTTGTGTATTTTGTATTAGCATATACAGAATCAATTTATCTTTGTATTTTTTGTATTATTTTTTGTTTGATTCAAAGTACAATAAAAAACTAACAGGAATATTTTTGGAACAAATTTTTCATTAAAATTTCTGTATTTGTACCTGTATTTTGTGTATCTACCTTGAGAATGGACACAAAATATAGGAAAAAATTGTACAGATACAGACCGTCTTGTATTGTATTTTCCTAAACAAACAAGTGAGAGAGAGATCTGTATTGTATTTCCTGTCTTGTATAATCCAAACAAACACTACCTTACGTATCACAATGACAATATTTCACCCAAGGTGTGTGGGTAGAAGAGAAAAAAGATTTTGTTAGGGGCTTGGATAGTATGGGATGTCCAAGTCCCACATTGAGTAGTATGGGATACTTAATGTTTTATATAAGGAGAGTGGTTCTCCCACCTTAATAGCTAGCTTTTAAGGTGTGGTTCCCCACTTTCCTTTGGTACTTAACAATGGTATCAGAGCTGGTGGTCGACCTCACGGAAAGGGCTACCTACGGAGGGTTCTGACCAGCGGAGGGTTCTGACCGGTAAGAGACCGAGTAAAGTACCGCTGAGTAAAGTGCCGTAGAGTGCAGCCGCCGGGACGTCGGCTCTCCAGGGGCGGTGTATTGTTAGGGGCTTGAGTAGTATGGGATGTCCAAGTCCCACATTGAGTAGTATGAGATACTTAATGTTGTATATAAGGAGAATGGTTCTCCCACCTTAATAGCTAGCTTTTAAGGTGTGGTTCCCCACTTTCCTTTGGTACTTATCAGATTTCCAATATGGGTGGTTCAATGACGACATTGAAAGTGACCGTACAATTTGTGTTATTCCCAATAAATGGAGAATGTTTAGGTCTGAGAAATATACCTTGGATGTGCCTGTCACAAATTGCAAAAGTCTAGCCTTGTCTTCTTTGCTGAGACCTTGAACAACTTCCCAAAACCATTGGATAACAGGCGATGCAGCACTATATCCAGAATATTCTGTATTTGCTCTCAAGTCATCCACTGAAACAAAAAGTAGAGCTGATTGTCAAACTCCCCTTTCCACAGTTTAAAGACTTGTAAAGATATATCATTGTAGTGATGATGTAACAAAAAAATACTAATAACATCAAGCAATGTGGAGGGGACTTACAATCAATATCAGGAAGTCCACTAATCAATAATTCCAGCTCTTTGTCATTGAATATAGCTATCAATTCCCTGGGAATTAATTCAGTAAACCCTTCCAAGAAAGCATTTATTTGAGGCCGAATGGCAGTGGTCAACCGATTCTCAGCAACCAAATCAACATATTGATGCTTATTTTCCTCCGTAACTTTGATATTCCGTCCACCAGGAATCAACTCATAATCAGTGACCTAGGAATGTTCGCAAAAATTAGACAATAAATCAAGCACAATTCAATAAATTAGGATTGTTTCAAAAAGCTTCAGATCAGTTCAGTACTTCTGTTCGTTCATATAAGATCAACTTTTCCTCATCTGCATCAATGCTAAATGTAAGATCCAGAACGTCACTGATATCATTCTGCAACCATACCAGAAATAAAAACAATTTAGCAATGAAAATGCAGTAACAAGTGTGAGAGCGATAGGGTATACAGAAGTAGAGAGTGCACTTGCCTCTAGCATCCATTTCAAATTTTTGAAATAGTCAGGATCAATGGCTTCAATATCATGATATGTAACTTTGACCCCTAATATGTGCTTGTAAAACGACCGAGTAAAGTGCACATCCAAGAGCTGACCATCAAATAATGCTTTTGCTACCTGGAGATGGTAGAGAGGCATGAGAAAGAAACACATGACCAACAGCAAACATTAAGAACAGTTGTAAAGGAACTCACCACTCTACCCACAAATTTGAAATAAGATAGATGTTCTGTTTGGTAAACAGAGTTCGGGTTTGGCTGAAATGTTGATTCATTGCCCACTGTAGTAAAAAGCAGTGCTCCTTTGTCAAAAATAACTCTGGACAACAATTGGTACCATTCCCTTGTAAGCCCACCTGCATCAATACCTTCCTCCCCTTGAAAGTGAACAGTCAACCTTCCCTTCAAATCATGAGTTGATCTCATGCGGAGTTGGTTATAAGAATCTTCAAGAACATATGCCCTTCTTACTGATATTCTTAATGGGCTATGGTGATGGTCATGCTGATGCTTAATTTTCGACCGGAAATGAGAACGCTTATTATCAAACTCAATAAATCTTGGAACCTTCAGCATGAGGGAGAAAGATTTCTCGAGCAAGCCAGGGTTTTGCCTGATAAAACCATTTAGTAATTTCCTATGCTTCTCCGAAAACTTGACAAAAGCAGCATGCTTCTCATCTACTTTGACAGCAGGTCCAGAGGTTTTCTGCTGAGAAGCAGAAGTGCCGGCTTCTTCAACATCAGAAATAGCAGGAACACCTGACGGTGCAGGATGCAGCTTCTCACACACCACAAAGAATGATTCAATGTATGGTAAGACATTTTGAGAACCAGCTGGAAGTGGAGGCATAGCACCAGATGGTTTAGAAACAGAGGTTCTAGAAGGGGTGAAGACCTCGGATGCAGACTCAGAGTAGGATTCTATCTTGCTTATGCAACAACTCAGCTCATGCCACAAGGGCTCTAATGCTGAATTAATCCCCCAAACCTCAGAAAGAGCTGGAGTTATTCCATCATTGTTCTTCTGAGTCAATGAGGTGACAAGAGAACTCAAGGCTTGCAAAACTCTCAAAATTGTGGTCCCATCAGTTGATGTTGTACTAAGAAGAGCTTTCATTGCTTCACTGAAAACTCGTAGCTCATTCATTGCAGATGACGTCAAGTTCTGAACTGCTTCTGCCAGCTCAGTGACAAAAAGCTGACAATGAGTTGGAGCAATGGCCACCAATTTCTTCATTACCTCCGCGACAAGACCATATGCATTATCTGACAAACTGGAAGAATTTCAAAAAATGTCAGATCAAGTACATCATTGCTGGATTGTAAAATATTCTTTTACAGCAATAATAGCCAGATCATTTGGTCTATGGACTATGGTGTAATAATAAAAGGAAAATAAATGCAGACATGCCAAGATCCAAGGCTCCAAGCAACAAAAATGAGTTATTAAGATTCAACGTGCAAGGAAACTTATGACCCCTAATTTTCCCTAAGATTATTAGTGATGGTAACTAGATAAACCAAACCAAGGCATATTAACAAACCCCAGACAATATGATCAACTCAATCTATAAAGCATAAGTCAACAACCATACCCTTCTTGTGCAAGCAATGAGCATAGAAGCCGAAGTTCTGCTTGTGGAAGAGTACTCAATACTTGCTGGGACTGACATTCCTTGTTACCGGAGGTTGTGGGTTTGGAGGAATCAACAACTTTAAGAGATGCATCATGAGCAGATTCTGCATTCAAATCCGCATCCATTGCAGAAATTTGTGGACCCAATACTTGCTCAGTAGAAATCTGGGATTTGTCAGATGTACTAGACTTGCTTCCAGCACTATCGATGATAACATCCAGTAAAGTTAGAAGCTGAAAGTAGATACACAGTAAATCAGGTCAGCATAGTCAATAATACATGCTGAAGATACCAATAAAACCAAACCATTACCTGCTCAAGATGGGCTATGCTCCTCAGATAAAGGGGTTGTCTCAAGAGACTCAAAAGCATTGCAATAGATATGTATCCTCCATTACATTCACCTACATTAACTTCATCTCCAACAATCATAACAGCTTTACCACGTGAAACATCAACTCTATCTTGTCCTCTTAATGCAGGATGATCCATCCTAAATTGAAGCAGAAGTTTGGCCACATATGGATGATTACGAGCAAGATAGGTGAGAGTTTCAAGTACTCGCCGCGAGAGCAATGGGGGAACTCCTATGTAAATAAAAAAGTAAAGGTAGTAATAAATTCATTTTCCATTAAATGCTAAAATGAATCATTAAAAAATAATACAAATGGTCGCTAAAGTGAAAAGCTTGTGGAATTAAACAAAATTCCTTTTGGATATGACCCAATAAATTCAAAGCTAAGTGCACGGTAAGGACATTACTTCGCAGAATTATAACCAGGATAACTATTAATAAGAACAAACTACAAATAAAGATTAATCAAAGTATTCTCACCATCAAATGATTGAGGACGTGAGTACATTACATTACTCTGACAACCATATAGTCTGAATGGTGGCTCAACTGCACTAACATTACTGGCAGGCTTTCTCACATCAAGCATTAGTAAATCCATCAAAATTTTTATCAGAGAAGTTCTGGTTTCACCATGCGCACAGAGATTCAAAAGAAGCTTCTGCAATTGACCTTTGTACAGTGGCTGCAAAAGTAAATGACAATTAGAAACAAACAGAGCTGTACTTATTGCGAAGGACTTCTTCCTGTCATCCAGTACTACCTGAACTATGCGAAATAACCGGATCATGGCATGCAAAGCTTCAGTGTCAACTAGTGGTGCTCCATCAGCTTCGACAACCTTGGCTCCACCAGTCCTGCGTGAAGAATTGCTACCCCCGGCTCCATCCAGACCAGAACCAATGCCTTCACCACGTCTTGAAGTCTCACCTCTACGGCTTCTAGGATACATACCAAAGACGGTCCGACTGTATCGATGTGCAAACCTCTCCCGCAACATATTTGCCTCAGCAACAAGAGCAGGGGTAAGGTTTGCAAGGATAGCATCCGATGATGTTAAAAGAACCTGAAGAGAAACCAAAAATAAATCTTCAGACAAAATTATTTCTAAAAACTGGACTCAACTGACAAAAACTTGCCTCTTCTCGTAATTCAGAAGGAAATGTTGCAATTATTGAGACTGTATCCATTTCAACAGGTTGACCTTCCAACTCTTGAGATTGATGTAGCCTCTGTGCTTGCTGTTGAGCTAGAACTTCAGCTCGAATATCTGGGGGAAGAGCTGCAAGGAACTCTGGATCAATATCCCCAGTGCTTTGAGACTCAGCATTTGATGGTTGAGCCACTTGAACCTGCTGAGCTGAGAGTACTTCAGCACGAAGCTCCTCAGGAAGAGCATCCAAAAATGCAGGATCAATTGCACCTGACCCAACATCACTATTCACCTGCTGCTCTGCTGCTGGACCATCTTGATCTGCATCTCGGCTTGAATTTTCAGAAACTTCAGTAACACTATGGAGAGATGCTTCTCTCCCACCAACATGAGAAGAATGACCAAATGGCAGGTTTGCTCTTCTTGTGCGTGCAGCCTGTGAATCACCTACTATCCTATCTGCAGAAACCTGCCTTTCTCCACCATCATCATGGCCATCAGCACTTCCGATCTCAACATCAAGGCTCCGAAGACTTTCACCAAAAGTAGCCCCACTCCCACCACTCTCCTGGCTCACAGCTTCAACATCCCGCACAGATGCATCATTATTCTCAAACTGCATCTCAACTGCCTGTGAGTGAGTGCTTGATAGATCTGCTTGCAGAGATCCATTTCCTGCAGGTCTGCCATCGCCATTGTTATTAGTGCCATCAATTGACACAGGAGTCACTGTACCACCCTCCTGGATTGCATCACCTTCAACTGAGGTTTCCAGCCTTGATCCTCCTGAATCTTGCATCTGGCTGACATCAGCCATACTATGAGGACCAGGTTCTGCTATGTTATTATCAGATGTCTTATCAGGGGTAGGTCGCCTCAATTGAGAGACAAGCAACTCCTCAAGGCCCTGTGGTAGAACCCCGGCATTTGACCCACCACTTGGCTGGTTATTGTCACTCCACAAGTTCGAACGATGTCCATGTCGTCCACTCCTCAGTGATCGAAAGATACTATCTAAACCAGCTGAGTTCTCCAATATACTATCTAGAATTTTAAAAATATATATATAAAGAAAGGTGTCATTATTGGCAAAGCGATGAATAAATAAAGAAAAAAAATCATTACGCAAATAAACATCAATATGTTATGAAATTCATGAAGGAACTAGCCTGATTGCCCAATGGACAGGTGGAATGGGGAAGAAGGACCCACTAAAAGGGGATGGTGTGAAGGAGTAGCAGTATCACCAGTTCTGCCCAAAAGATTGTAGATAGATGTGGTTCGCCCTGGTCTTCTAGATCCAAAAACTTCAACTGGCATCACGTGAAGAGCTTCATTAGGAAAACTATTATCTCTTCCAAAAACCTCAATATGGTCAAAAACATTAATCCCATTAATGCCTTCCTCAAGTCGCAGTATCATCCATCCTCATCATCCTCGTCATCTTCATCCTCTTCTTCCATCACTTCATCAAAATCATCATCATCAATCTCATGATCGTCTTGATCAGTGTCAGGATGATGCATGTGATGGACTTCTTCCAAATCATTATGTTCCTCATCATCCTCATCGTCTTCATCTACATCTTCACCATCATCTCCAGACATATCATCTTCCTCCTCCTCCTCCCCCTCCTCATCATCCTCATCATCATCATCAAGATTTTCTTGGCCATTGGGTTGAATTTCAAACCGCAACCCTACATTTTCAGTTCCACTCTCTAGACCTCTTGCCTCCTCAGCAGTTTCACGCATGTACTCATCCTCATTAGCAGGAACAAAGCCCCGATCAATATCTTCATCATGTTCCATATCATCAGTAATAGCTTCAGACCCACCATAAGACTGAATCACATTGTAGGACTCAACACGGTCAACTTGAAGGGAATCGCGATTGGCCTGAGATGTAGTTTCCATGGACTGAGATGCATTGCCAACATTATCTATTCTTCCAGGTTGGCTAAGATCAGAAGGCTTTGTTGTACGATCACCCTTCCCTGCATTAGAATCAACTGAATGAACGTGCTCCTTGGTTACCAACTCCAGAGCTTTGATAATACCAGTAGCAACTTTTGATGAGTCAGCATGATCTAAGTCCAAAACTTGGAGAGTCTGAGTGAATGATTTAACCAGACCAGCATCCATAAAAGTGACAGAAGCCTCTGCTGAGATGCTTGAGCCGGCAGGTGTGCGAGAAGCCAAAACATCATTAAGTAGATCAACAAAAACCTGAATTTCATGGCCAGGTGGCTTAACACCGTCACATGAATCTACAAATTCATTGATAATATGACTAGTCTCAGTAAAAACCCTCCTCCTTGCCTCTGAAGATCGAACACAAGCAGCCACCACAAACTGGTTAGCCCTGGCTGCTAGTTTCTGCCTCCAATCGCCATCAACTTTCTTGTCCTTTTTGGAATTTCGAGAATAAGGAAGAAAATTGTGGAGGATATGGTAGAATATTCCTCCCACGCTCAAACCAACATGGCTCTTTTGATAAGTGCCCCTAGTGCTGCTCAGTTCAGCATCTCGTCGAAGAAGAACATGAACAGAAGATGAGTACATCAGCAATATCTCAGTTAGAAGCTTCAAAATAAATACTATCTTTGCAAGTGATGCAGAAGTTTCCTGGCTGCTGGTTTCATTCCCCACAGATGTGGTGGCAACTGCTTTTCCTTTTCCCTTAGAAGTGGAGCCATCAATGTCCATGTCACTTGATGTTGAGGAGCCGCCAGAGTGGACATTTGAGACAATGTCATCCTTCAAAGGAGGAACAATAAAAGTGCATACAGATTCAAGAAGAAGTTCTATCGCATTAATAAAACTTTGATGAGGTTTTTTATGACTTTTGGCACTCTTTGAATTGGAATCATTAAGTTTTCCATGACCATTCCCTGAAAATGATGTGTTTGTATTTCCCAAATCAACCTTCCCATCATTATTCTGAGCTTTGTCTTTCTCCAATGACTTGTCCTTTTCCTTTTCTTTCTCCTTGGCTTTGTCTTTATCCCGATCTTTCAGCAAGACAATATAGGGCCTTTCACCTACCATCTCAACTTGGCAAACTGATTGAGCAGCTTGCATAAATATTATGGGATCACGAGAAACTACAGAAGCTAAATTCAACAAAAAATTGCGAGGACTGACTCTTCCGCTTGCATGCCTGTTAGATGCAACAACAAGACTATGTTTTATCTCTGATTCCATCGCTTGCTGGAGGGTTTGCGGATCTTCAATAACATGACGGACAATACTGGCAGCAACATTGTCAAACCCAGGGAAGAGGCTACTGGTTGGCAGAGAAAGAAGTAAGCGTAAACCACCAGCATCAAAAAAGGTAAGAGCAACAGAATGATTCCTTGTAAGATTGGAACATAGTAGCAGAACAGCATGCATTGTGTCTGAGGGGAGTTGGTTCTTCATACAACTACAAGCAATCTCCACAAGTCTCTTCTGTTCACATATATTTGCATACTTTGAAGACAATCCCAATGCAGCTTGCAATTTGTGTTCTTTATCCTCATCAATGGTAATTGATGTCTGCTGGCTATTCACCAATTCCTTCTTCAACAGCTCTGCAATTTCAGAATCCATTTTTTTATTCATTTGCAACAGCCGGTCTAATGCAAGAAAAGCAGCTGTGACCCATTTTGGCACATGATGTTTCTCCATGCCATCTAGACTAGAATCCCACTGGTATAGCAGATCTGAGGCAATCTTGATCAAACCACTACTAGCAGCAGATTCCCGTGCTACAGCATCCTCGTTAAGAATCAAAGCAAGAACATGAAACAGAGCAGCAAGCATGGTATTATTTCCATTACTAGAAACCAACCCGCATTCTTTGATTCGGTCAACAATAAATGTGACAACATTTGATCTATATTGACCACTGTTCTGAGTGCATATCATCACCAACAAATCACGCACAGGAAAAGCAAGATGTTCTTTTTGTAGAAGTTTTGTGCAAGTAGATAACAACTCATCAACAGGTGGAAGTTGGACCATCTCTTCCTCAAGCTGCTGAGAATTGTCATTTGGAACAGCATCCTTAGTGTCTGATTCAGAATTCCCAAGGGACATGGCAAGTGCACAAGCAAGTTCATCATCTTCTTGTGTGTCCTCTGGATGGGAAAACAACCACTCCATTGCCAACTCCACACTGTTTGAGCCAACCTGCCTCAAAGCTTCCTCTGCTCTAGACCTGGAAAATCCCATCTCTACAATGGTTGAAATAGCTGTTTCATTTGGAGGAGGCCCAGTAATACGAGCACTACTGCTTCCATTTACATTTTTCACTTCAACCCCAGAATAAACATGTCTAACAATAGAGATAACTGTAGAAATAAATTCATTACTACAATCAACAAACTGGGGATGAGTCCAGACTGGAAGCACGGCCTTCAATACCATCGATTGGAGAACCTTAACAAATGTCTCTGCATCTCGCGGGAAAAGGAGTACTGCCATTTTGTAAGGGGCTGAACAAGCAAGTGCTTTGTGAATGAAGATAATATCAAAGAGGAAGTCACCAGATGATCCATAAGCTTACCATAGCTAGCTAAAGAACCATAAATCCATGACTGGTCTATATCTTCCTTGTCATCATGCCTTGCATTCACATCATCAGTTTCCATAGGTGATGCAGGGGCCCGATTTACTGTGAAGAGCAATTGACTAGTAGCTTCAAATGTGGTCAACACAGACTGAATAAATCCATGCCCATAGAAACAATTCAGCAGAATCGGATTGCTAGAATCAGGTCTCTCCATTAGTATGTTGTCAACAAAATCTATAACTTTACCAAAATAACGACATTTTGCTGATATGGATGCTTCAGTCCCCGAAAGTGTTACATGGCCCCCAAAATTCATGTGATCTAGAGCAACGCATGCAAAAGTAGAAGCCACAGATTTAGAAGCAGGATTTACACTCACAATATCATCACGACGGCGTGAAGGTAACAGCATTACTTTTCCTAACTCTTGGAGCAAATGGGTAATGTGAAATGAAAGTGATCTGACCATGTCACAACAAGAGGTATAGTATGACTGCTGTTTGTCAGAATCCTTCTTATTAGTGGCCCCAGAAGTATCCACAGACCCAGAAGGATACAACTGATTACCAGAGCCTAAGCGCATGTTAGAGGAACCAACAGAACCTGATCGGTACTGAGAACCAGTGGCACGGCCCATATCCCTAAAGGTTTATAAGGTCAAAAAACTGTGACTCAATACTCCATCCTGAAGGCCTCCTTCTCAGCAATGGATCAAGAAACTGTCTGAAAGAACTGAACCTTTGCTCTTCGGTTTCGTTAGCATCAAAGTCTGCCTGATGTGAGTCAGCAGAAGAACAAACAGCAGCATCATCAATCTCAGGCTTTGTATTTTCAAGCAGAGCAATTTGCCACAAAACTTGACGGTGGACATGTCCAATGTCTTCAAGAACATCCTTACTGCCATTTCCAAATTCTGTCAGCAAAGCAGTGACCCAACGATTGTTTTGATGCAGCAATAAAGAGAAGGAACTCAACCAGGAAGAGTGAAGAAAATATGCTGCTATCATTCTTCATCCCTGGATCCAGCAACAAATGCCCTGACTCCCCTGAAGCTGCACCAAATCCAGTCAGTGCTTTCTTCAAGTGTTCTCTGAGAGAGGCACAGAAGGCCCGTGCCAAAGGAGCAGAGTGATGTTGAGCAAACCCCTTAAATACCATGGTGCTATGCAAAGCAATAGACATGCCTTGTGAGGATTGTGCAATAGTCGGTCGTAATAACAACTTCAATAAAGCTTCAATCCCTGATTTTTCCACAAATAGCCGACATGTTTCAGAATTTTCCATAGTCCGGTGAACCAATATCATCAAATGAAAGATGCATAGCTGAACAAACTGCTCATCATTAATCCCTTTTGCAGCAGAATCCACTGCGCCAACAAGGCAACAACGACTTTCTTTCCTTATCTTCATAATCGGTTTCCATTGCACTGCCCTCATTGTCTTTTCCTGAAGATCCAGTACCATTACCATCTCCAAAGGATGTGATCTTATGGATTATTTCAATGATAATGTCAACACCAGTACTTCTCAATGAAGATACATGACGTAGAAGTTCCTCCACAGAATTTGCCAGAGGAACAATAGCCTGGTTCATGGCTAAGGCATATTTTTGCTTGTGAAAATGTCAACAAGGAAACGAAGTGATGAAGTTTCTCTGACAACTTCTAAGCCTTTGGCATTAAGACAAATGGCACCAAGACCATTAGGAATGCAAGTCAAAGCCTTAGATGAAGGAAGTATTCCAGAGGCAACTGAAGATAAAAAGGCATCAGGAAGACCCATTTCATGCAGCGCTGAAAAGCATGTAGGATCTTTGTGGATTATTTCACTCATTACAGTAACAGCTGAGTAATAAATGTCGCCGCCAAACTTATCCATGTTCCCAAAATCAAGGCAAGTGTAGCAGGTAATGAGTTTTCATTTGAATGTGGAGATCTGGCGGAGTTTGCAGGGAATAGGTTGCAGAACCAAGTGCTTTAAGGGAGACTTTTATGAGCCTCTTCTGCAAGTACAACTGATCATACTATGTCTCGAGCTTTCACCAGTGGCATCACATTATCACTTTCTCCAACCAAACCATAACCCTGTGAACCTCTATCTGTAATCTTTGAGCCAAAAGCTCAATACCCCCCAACTCCTTGAACAAAGATACAGCTGAGCTACTGTAATCCATAAGCTTCTGAAGGGTTTTAACTGCAAAACAGACAAGATGTATATGTGCAGGATCAGAATCCTCCAGCAGAGGCAAGAATGTGGGTACCATGCCAGAACCTCTGATA